>CM021104.1:384073103-384379149 GCA_007115665.2 Sequoiadendron giganteum
AGCTCACAATCTTGAAATACATCCAGTAATAAAAAACCGAACTAATTAGTCTCATGTGTGTTTCCCCTAATGAAAGTATCCAGCTGTTGATTTGAAATAAGTTTGATGTTCATCAATATTCATAAATTATCAGTTATTACACCATGGTAGGCATGCAACATGCATATCTCTTTCATTGGCTTACAAATATACCCAAGAAAGTAACTTAAAATAAACAAATAAATTAATATAGTGGTTTTTTCAACCTCTAGAAGCAGTTACTGAACTTTAATTTGGAAAACCCTTAAAATAAAGTTGCATAAATTTTTCAGAAAGTGAGTACATGGGGGAGAGAGGCATCTTGCAACATCTGAAAATTTTCAGTAAACTTCAGGGGGAATGCAAGCATTAAAAATCATAGAAAAAACATTTTTAATGGCTAAAACAAGGAAAGGATTAAAGATAGAAGAATCATTCCATCAGCATGAAACTAGTATACCACATTCTCTCTTATACAATCCCAATCTACATCAGGAAATTTGTGCCTACTCTTACCATTGGCCCATGTCATGCCCCCCATTTTTTTGTTATAATGCTGTCATGTTTCAAAATGCCTATTTCATAGTCCTTCGTCTTCTCATACCCAAAATTTGCATCTGTGCTCTTCCTCTTCTTTTCCCTTGTGTCTTTCTTAGGCTTCCAAAGTCCCTATATGTTGGGGTTTGCCAATCCTTCGTGTCTATGGATCATTAGAGTTTTGGAGCTCCTTGTTTCGGCATGCCTTCCTACCTCAATCTGATTTCCCTAAGTCCCTTTTGTGTCAAACTATCAGGCTTGCCTTTCCTTCCCTTTCCATTGGAGTGTTGAACTTGCCTTTCTAGTTGTGCCTTTCCTTCCCTTTCCATCAATGTGAAAAAGTTCCCCATCCCCAAGTACCCTTTTCATATCAAAACTACCGATAGCTTCTTTCATCTCATACAAGTCAAACTTCTCCTCATCCACCTAACTTATAGGTATGAGTCTCTTGTCATCCCCAACCTCCAAAATTCAAAACTCATGCCTTCTTGCACTATTCACGCCACCTGCCACCTCTAAGGCTTGGCTTAGACGTTGTGGCTTTCAAAATTGGGATTGTTTTGCCAAAAGCATTATTTTATATGAGGGACATGTATCTACATGTACTTCCCACTGTGGAAGTTGAGTAAACAACTTTAGTCACCATTAATGCAATGATTAGAGTTTTGAGCCATAGGTTCTTGTGCCATTCATCCTAAATTTTGTTACAAGTAGCAAGTATCTCCTTCCATATCTCTCCAATACAATTATGTACATGGGGGCTCAATTTTTGTGCGAGATCCAAACTAAAACGACACCCAAAAGGTTTGGGCATTCCCATTTGTGTACCTCTAGTTTTGATCTTCTTGCGAAAGGTATGAAGGAGTTGAAGCTTGAACAAAGAGGACATCTATGAAAAATATTCAAACAAAACCATAACAAGAATTTGTTGTGAGCACGCATAGATTTGCAAGAGGTCAAAGGACAAAAACCATGAAGATCTCAAGCACCAAAGGACGAAAACCCTCATGGCCAAAGAAACGATCTCATTCAAAGGTCGTGTTGGAGCTTTCATGGTGGTGACTATCAACTGGGCTGAGCTTGACTAAAGTGCAAAAGGATGTGCATGGAATCCACGGTCTATTAGAGGTATTGTAGTGACATTTGTAATGTTTTCATGATCCTGTGAATGTAAGAGAAGTCAAGTCAAAAGATCTTGGAAAAATGGGAAAAAGCCTCTAGTGTGGTGGAGAGCTCAAAGGTTTAAAAGGAAGATAACATGAATGTACCCAAATCAAAAAATGGTGAAGGTGACTCTTCTAAAGTCAGCAACTGTAATGTCACTCCCACCAACACTCAAAGGAATGTCCTGTTGGTGTGTGTTTTGAGTACGCCACCGAACACAGAATAAAAATGCCCAAAGGACACTCTTATCCTCTCTTGAAACGTGCTTGCAAAAATCCAGTAGGCAATACAATAACTCCAAGGTTTCTTTGGTCAGGTCTTGACATGTGGATAAGGCCAGTGGGCGTTGTGATTGCTGGTAATCACAAGGGGACTTACATGAAATTCTCTTTTTGCGGGTTGAAAACTTAGACGGTTTTACCCTTGAAGGCTCTTTCGGTGGGTATCTTCAGATTTTCCAAAAAAATAAAAAAGGATAAGGGTTTAGAGATCTAAACTACGCCTAAGAATTCAAGAGACAGCAGTGAGTAGACAAAATGGGTAACCACACTTCGTTTCGCCACCTTTGGACAACTACGCGAAGCAGGTGCAATCTTCAATGGAAGTGATAAGAATTTTCATATTTGAATCGGTAATTGAAACAAACAGAAGTTAAGCATCCACGATTTAATGGCTCAGACTAACTTTACACGTCAAATGCAAATCATCCACTCGACAAAAGTATGAGCAAAATTTTATCCGCCACTGCGATCAAATCTATCACTCATCTAACCAACATGTAATGAAATGCTATTCTAATTCTACTCTAAGTGTTGAAGGAGAAATATTCAACCTTGCATACTACTTGAAAATAAAAGTTGTTCTTAGCAAATCATGCACAAGAGCTTTTATAAACGGAAATAGTTTCGTCGCAACAATCTTTTATTACTCACTTCACACATTACAAATGAGGGCCAATGAGTTTATATAGAGTTTCATAAATGGAATAAATGGCTCAGATTAAAAATGAGCCGACGGTCAAGATTTAACAAACGAAACCCTAATTAGGGTTTCCCAAAATAACTTCAGTTAACTGGCAATGAACAACAATGAGTTGGCAATAGGAGCTATTTTCAAGGGACTGTATCCCGATCCTCTCGAGCTGCCGTGTATTCGCCGAATCTGGACACGATCGAGGCAACCTCGTCCATGGTAACCTGCGGAAGCATGCCGATTCTGAATTCAAGCCCATCCATGCTCTCGGCGCATCTGGCGAAGGTCTCCTCCCACTCTGGTTCAGTCTTCTCAAAGGACTCTCTGATGCTCAAGAAGTTCGCCAATTTGGCCCAGTCCTGCCTCAAGATGGGCCCAGTGATGTAGAAGATATTTTCTTGGACACTTTTCTTCAAAACTTCCAACTGCAGGTCATTCTCTCGCAGTGCCTCTTTATCCAGGACATCGGCAATTATGTTGAGGATTTTGGCCTGAACTTCCTTGACCTGTTCCTCCAGTCTGATGCCGTCAATCTTAACCCTCTCCAAGACTTCACCTCGTGCCGTCAAGGCCCAATACCAAGTGTGGAAGTCATAGGCTGCTCCCGCTGCGATGACGCCTCCCTCTATCAATTCTTGCTTAGGAACTCCTTTCAGAATCCTAAGGCAAGGGATTATTCTGTCCTGCACGTCTGGAAGGCTGTCCCATACTTCTGTCAAAGAAGCGAACCTAGAAAGCAAGGCAGTGGCCTGGCCATAAACCAAAGTTAGCCGCTCCACAAATGTCTCAGCTTCAGCCCCTTTACGGCTATCCATTCTTTGGCCTCTTGAACCGTGAGCCTGTTTTCTTCCATCTCTTTAATGGCCTCCTGCGAAGAGTTCGGAAGTAGAGGAGCTGCCGTAGTGTCCTGATCAAGTGGCTTGATCAAGTGCTGAATATATTCCCTTAAGCGCTCAATCTCTAATTGGCACTCCTTCCTTCTGGCTACCTCCTTCGCTAACCTTGATTTGATGGCGGACACAGAATTGTCCAAATCTTCCATTTCTTGACCCTTAGTGGTTGGACCCAAATCAATGGTCATGATGGCGTAATCCTGTGGAGCCATATCCTCCCGTGGCTTGTCCACTGTAGGCACGGCGATTTGCACTGTCCTGTTGCCGGCCTCGTCTCTATGTATGCTGGAGAATTTCTTTGCCGACTTTTTGGGCACGGTCTGAGACAGTCTGGCCAAAAAGTCTGCCGTATCATCCTCTTCTGGTTCATCTGTCGGCACTTGTACCTTTAGCCTCTCCTTCAGCCAATCGGGTATCGTAAGCTGCTCAACACCGTCTTCTTCCGGCACGCCTTCTCTATCAGGACGTCTACAATTCCCCTAAGGGCCGAAATCATCCCTTCCTGAAAATCCTCATCCTGGGTGCCCACATTGTCGTCATCCGACTCCAATATTTCGGTGCCCGTGGGAGAAGGTGGCGCATCCTCATCTGGCTGAAGCTCCGCGTTGTTTTCAGGAATCGGAGAAGGATCCCTCATATCTGCCAGTGAAGCATCGGCGGTAGCCAGTATCTCCTCAATATTTTTGGAGGCGGCCGATTGAGAAGGTTTCATCTTTACCTGTTTCTGGACCGACTCTTTGCCTGCAGCTATTTCTTTTCTTTTCCTAGATGTGGTGGCCTCTATCACTGGGAGGTCCTGTGATGCTCCCGCATTGGAAGAATAAGACTCTGCCTCGCTTAGCATATCATAGGTCAGGGTTATCTTCTGGCGCCTTAATTCTTGAACTCGTTGATCAACCCACCACTGAGTAAACTTGATGACAGGCCTCATCAAGACGTTCAAGTCAGCATGCTCTGCTTCTGACCACTGGACAGCGGGCAAAGCTGAATTCTCATCGAAGCGCGGTTGCGTCTGATTCTCGTCCTCCTCCAACTGATCTGGCACGTGACAAAATTCTGTTGCCCTGATTAAGCTGAGAGGTAATCTGGACCACATCCTCCGTCTGACCTCAAATTCATCCGCAGCATTTGCCCAATAGTCCTCCAGTTCGACCCTATGCTTGTACCTCCTTCCATCCACCATTTTGATGTGGTGATGGGGGTCGTAGTGATTTCTGGCCGGATATGGAGAGAAAGGGTAATGCTGTATCTCGATTCTGGCACTGTCAGCTGCCTGTGATGACGGACACGACTCCAGCATGTTCCCTATAAAGAAGGGAAAAGTAACTGCCGCCTTTTGCTTTGCTCTTTGAAGACCCTGAAAATCTTCTAACTGCCTCAACACTTCGAGCAGGACCATCTTATTCGTGGGGAAGATGGGCAGACGGTACGGGCTTCCAGTGAATCCTTGAATTCTGATATACGTAAATCTTGGATACTGGATAAACCAAGACCCGTATTTACCGATTAGGCTTTTGGCTTCATGTGTCAGCCGCTGATGCGTCCCTCCCTGGAGTATCCTGGTGATGTACATCAGGAACGCGTCGTGGGCTCGTCTAAAATGCGCCTTCTCCCTCAGCTGGAGTTGTGGGTAACAGTCATAAGGTTTTAGCTCGTTCTCCTTACTGCCAACCGTGCCTTTGCAGATCAAGCCTGCATATCTGTAAGTTCTGGCCAACATATAGACGACGTAAGAACCCATATGAAACGTTTTGGTCTTCTCTAGATTGATAAGCTGGTGGTGAAGATTATTGCTTATCATCCTAGCCCAGTTGAACATTTTGACACCTTCTGTGAGGTCCTCAATGAAGTAATACATCCACGGCTCAAAGGGTGCTCCCGAGGGACTGCCTGCCACTCTGTTCAGCAAGATAATAATATCTCCATAGTCCTCCTTGAAGTCCGTGCGCATCAACTTCTTGGGCATCTTCTTAAAGGACGGTCTAGGCTTGTCCAGCCAAAATTTGTTAAGGTTGGCGGCACAAAGATCAGGATTTTTGTCATATAGCTTCTGAGCATCTTCCTTGGTCTTGTAGACAGTTTTAGGATATGCCGGAATGCCGAAGGCTTCCTGAATGGCCACCTCTGTCAGATGTGCCAACACTCTCCCATCAGGCGCCACAATCCGCCTTGACTCAGCATCATAGTGAAGTGCACACTCCACCATCAGTTCAGCACAGCAAAGTGCAGGCTGGAATCCGGCAGCTTGAAATATGCCATTTCTCACTATCCTTCTAGCTGCAGGCGTTGGTAAGGGTCCGTTGTGTCCATATATCCTCTTTTTAAATTCCACGAGATCGATGTGGCCAAGATCAGTGTCTGAGACATTTTTCCACTTAGACTTTATTCTGGTCTCTGGCTGCGATCCTTTACTTGCAAACTTCATCTGTGCCTGCCTGGATATTTCGCTTTGATCGATCGGCAGCCTGCAAGCACAAGATACTTAACATTAATACAATATCATTTAAGAATTAATGAGTTTCGGGGTATAGCCTAGACAAAATCGCACTTTCAGCCTTATTAAATTAAAATTTCTGTCAAAAAGCAAGCTGAAAGTAATTAAATTCGCCTATCATGAATGAAATTTGTGCCGGAAACGAAGTAGAAGATAGAAACACAGCGCAAATGCGTTGTCGATTAACTTCCAAACCTCAAAGATCACGTTGTGGCTGCAAATGAATTTAAAAATTCAAAGAAATCTGCCAGAAGAAGTGCGCCACTATGCTGGAAGTACGATTTCAGCCAAGAAATAAATTACTTCTCTCAAAAATCACGCCTTTCAATAAGAGAATGCTATCTCGATTCTCACAATGATGTTATTCTCACAAACTTCTCCTTCGAGAATGTTTTCCTGAAGATTCGAGAGAGATAGTTGCTTCTCAGCCGGAATTTGTGAAGAAATGAGTTGCTGAAACTCATTTTATGGCTGAGAAGTGCGATTTTCCTCAAGGCATTGCTTTCTTTCTTTTGATTTTCTTCCAATTTTTAGAAACGTTTTCTCCTCGGATTAGCAAACTTCTAATTTCACTTTCAGTTATCGAGGCAAGTTTCTAACTTTCGTCTTTGTGCCATCTCTGCTGAGATTTTCGAATTTTCTCAAGGAAAATTGACTAAGTGTTGGAAAATATATTAAATTAATTGTCCAAAATTATTTTTCCAACGCATTTTAAATCCTCCGAACGTGGCAAAGTTTAAACTTATCTAAGGCAGACTAGTTTAATCTTCCAAATAATCTCCGGATTTTGAATTTTTAATTAAAATTTCCTAAGTGTCAGGGAAATAATTAAAAATATTAAAATATTAAATTCCAACCCGTTCAATCTTGATACATGGCTAATTTCGTTCGTCAGAGGCAAAATATCTCTTTTTTAAATTGTCTGCCTAGCCAAAATGTGCTCAATAGCTCATCTGCCAAATTTTAATTCTCTAGGCGGAGTTCTGACCTCTCTGGACATTTTTATTTTAGCCGAATGATTCATCTTCTGGGTTGGGCGAACCTGGAGACTTCTGCCACTTTGCCATTTTTTTACTAGCGCTTTAGGAATTTTCCAAGCTGAGAGGGGCGGACTTCATGTTTGCTCTGCCAAGCACTCTTCATTTTGTGCCAAAAAATTTCACTCCGTTGTGCTGGGGCGTGATTTTTATGCCGGCCAAAACCTCTTCTTCTTCTAGACATTTCTCCGTTTTTCATGCCTTAGGATAATTTTCTCTTCAAGAATTGGGCGAATGTCTTATAATTCCTTGCCTATGGCGTATTTTATCATCCATTGGTCTTAGATTTTCCTTGCCATGGCGAATTTTATTTGTGCCTTGTCCAACGGAAAATTTCACTTGTTTCCATCATTTAATTCAATTTTCAATGAATTATCTTGCAATTTTACCCCTTTCCAAACACCTTGGAGCGCACCCCTTCATGTTTTACCCTTCTCCACACTTCTTGGGGGCGGACTTTGTGTTTTTCATGCCATTTCCTCTAAGGCTGGGCGGACTTCATGAATTTTATGCCATTTTCCTTAGGCTGGGCGGACTTCATGAGTTTTATGCCAATTTCACTAGGGGCGGACTTCATGAGTTTTATGCCGTTTTTACTAGGGGCGGACTTCATGAGTTTTATGCCAATTTCACTAGGGGCGGACTTTGACTTCTCTATGCCACTTTCCATATGGCGCACTTCCTACCTTGCTGGGCGGACTTTGAGTTCCTTGTGCCAAGGGCGGACTTTGCAACCTTCATGCTTATGGCGGACTTGGCAAACTTCATGCTTATGGCGGACTTCAGCTTCTTTGTGCCATGTGCCTCTCCCCATCATCTTGGGCGGACTTTGGCTTCCTCATGCCATGGCGGACTTGATGAATTCCTCGCCAGTGCCTACCTTTGGCATGCCAAAGGTAGGGCGGACCTTGACTTTTCCATGCCATTCCTCTCTTGATGGCGCCATTCTCAGACTTAGACATTTTTCAAAAATTCCTTGCCAATTTTCAAACTTTTTACATTTTGCCTTGATTTTCTTGTTTTCCGAAGACACATTGATTTTCTGCTCTGTGGGTTCCAAGAATAGAAACTTTTTCCCAAAATAGAAACTTTCCAAAAATAGAAAAAGCAAAAAGCATCCCTAAAAAATAGGGACTCCGGAATGGCCTAAAAATGCCAAAAATCAAAAAAGCAAAAAGCAAAAAAGCAGATTTCCTAAAAAATAGGAAGTGTCAGAAACGACCGAAAGCAATGGCGATCTTCGTCCACCGGGTCTTCTAAGCACTTCTATGACGTTAAGGCCCAAAAACGAGTTCAAAATCTCAACTTAGCCAGACTGACTTTCAAAATTTTATCCAAATTCAAGACTCTCAAAGACGTTGTGCAGAGGGCGGAACCAAACTTGGGGGTCCCCATTTGCGATGGGGCGATGTGTGAAATAGGTCACAACAGATAGGAGACAATTTTTAGTCTTTCATTTATTGAAGAGGATGCTTGAGTTGCAAAGAGCCTTCACAATTGATGACTAGAAACTTGAGTAGACTAGGTGTGGGGAGTCCAAGATAGATTTTAGGGGAAAGGGTGAAAGCTTTGTTGGTTAGTGATTCTTTTTTGTTAGATATGAGATGCATCACATCCACTATATTTTCTAACTTCACTACAATATATATTGTATCCCTAGTTTCCATTGTATCCATTGTATTCAAGGATCTTATTTTTTCTTTGTGCCACACGTGTTCAAGTGTGCAAGAATGGATTAGTGTTACAAGACTCAGACTCGCCCAAGACTTGGCAAGCTAAGTTTTGACCTAGACTTAGACTCAATGCCTAGACTCAACAAATTGAAAAACCCATGAAATTCAAAGATTTTCAAGGATTTAAAACTTGTTTCATGCACCCTTTAATAAACAAACCTTAAAGACACAATAACCTCATCAAATAGAAGGTACTTTGATCACATACACAAGTGTATATCAATCACATAAGTATAAACACAAATTTTAGTTCAAGGAAATAACACATTTACATATATAAATATTGTCAAATGTTAACAAAACTCATGGAATATGAAATCCATGGCATCAAAAGTTCAAAACAAATAAAAAAAAAAACTAGTAGTCTATGGCTCAGAGGAGCTTGCATCACTCGGCTTTCTTGTGTGGGTGTCTAAGATATGTCTTGGTTGATGATGCAACCATGGTATCTGCTTGTGTCTCAGTGACACTCACACCAACATCTAAGGTGTCTGCTCATGCTCTATTCTCCTCCTTTGCCATGGCTATTGCCTCTGCCTCTCTATCCACCTGGTCAACCCAATCAAGGTTCTCATCACTAAAGAAAGATATGTCTTGGTTGATGATGCAACCATGATATTTGCTTGTGTCTCAGTGACACTCACACCAACATCTAAGGTGTCTTCTCATGCTCTATTCTACTCCTTTGCCATGGCTATTGCCTCTGCCTCTCTATCCACCTGTTCAACCCAATCAAGGTTCTCACCACTAAAGATAAGATCCTCAACCTTAGTGATCCAATCTGATTGTGGATCAACTTCCTCTAGCGTGATGGGTGATAAGTCATTGCCCAAAATCTATTTGTGGCGAAGGCGAGGGTTGTAATGAACATAAACTAGATCATTCAACCTTTGCATTAATAGACTATTGCGCTTCTTGGAGTGTATGTGCTCTAACGTACTCCAATTATGCTCACAACTTGAATCATTGCATGGTTGACTCAATACTCGAATTACAATTCTCTGAAGATTTGGTATCTTAGCACCAAATCTTTCCCACCATGCTTCTAAGATGAGAAAAATTAAAAAATCAATCACATTGTCCAACTTTAAGTTTCAGAATTTAATAATAATGTAAAAAAGGAAAAGTTTAATATTGAAACTTAAATTATGCACTTAATAGTTTTTTACCTAGTTGCAATGTCAATTGAGTTTGCCTTGCATATATCTTGTGCAAAGAGATCACCTTGTGCAACTCTAAAGATCTCAATCTCGGTGACTATTTGTGCTCCAACACCAGAATCAGATATCAACTGTGTAGAGCCCACTCAAAACCTTCTCATCCACCTTGAAATCAGGGTAGAATTGGAATGCTAGATTGACGAAATAAGCAGCTATGTGTAGGTGCTTGTGAAGCTGGAGTGCCATTGTCTATCAATAATTTCCAAATTGAGCGATACTTATCCTCAACTCCCTCATAGATGGATCTAATGGCCTCCTTGACCCTATCCATGCCCTCATATATGTAGCCCATTGTGGGCTTCTCTCCATCAACAATTCATAGGAGAACCACTAAAGGCTCACTGAACTGCAATTATTGTGAAACATTAATATAAGTGTGAACAAAAATAAGCAAATAAAATAAAAATATGAATAATAATATAATGTAGAATTAGCTTTATCTCTACAATCTCTACGGTTGGTACTCAGAAGCTTTGCTCATAAAAAATTCAGTTAAGCCACATCAACCCTTGCATTGTTCTTAGCATATGATGAGGAAGTCCACTCCTCAAAAACAAACATGCGTCTCAAAGCTCCCTTTGCTTGAAGCAAGGATTGTAATGTGATAAAATTGGTTGCACGCTGGGTTATTCCAGGACAAGCCAACTCCTTCCCTATGAATTGCCTCATTAGGTTGAGAACCCACATATGATTGTATATGTATTTACAAATGTTTTTGGCTGTCTCCACACATGCTTTGATCCATGGAATCTTGCCAAGATCCTCTGATATGAGGTCAAGGCAATGAGCAGTACAAGGAGTCCAAAATAATGATGGGTGCCTATCTATGAGTAGTCTACTTGCAACAACATGATTTGTTGCATTTTGTTATTACTTGCACCACATTCTCCTCGCCCACTTCAACCAAGATTCCCTCCAAGAGACTTCACAAAGTAATTCAACATTGTCTATGTTTCCGGAAGCATCAATAAATTTTATGAACATTGTGCCATTTGAGAAAGAAACAAAATCAATAATTCAATAAAGTATAAATTAAAAAATTTAATCATTAAATCAATGTATTTTAGGAAGTACAATCACTTGAGGAAGAAACAAGAAAATTTAGCAATGTTCTATTTCTTCTATCCATCCAACCATCAATCATGATGGTGCAACCCTTCTTCCTCCATATCTCTCATTGCTCATCAATTCCAGTTTTCACATTAGCCACCTTTTGACAAAAAAGGAGGTCCTTTATCTCCTCATCATTAGGGGCTTTGAACCATAATTCCACGGAGTTTCGGGGACAAGGACGGGGGGACGGTAGGGGACGCGTTTCAGGGGCACGGGGGCAGGGTGCCTAAGTTTGGGGGGCGCGGCGGGGAGGGGGGTGGCCGGGGAGCGGTGCGCTGAAATACATATAGTACTTGAAAAATTAGTTATAAAAAGATCTATAACTGTAAAAGCCTAAGGAATAAGTAAAATTTAGAGTTTAAACACATTGCAATGATTTCATTGAACTAGTGAACATTGAAACAATGAAAATCAAAATGAAAATATACTTGTAACTTAATAGACATTGTGATTGGAACGAGAACTAGCTGTTTCATAATTTGAATTTCAGAAGTTCATAGTCATGATTCATAATTTGAATTTCAGAAGTTCATAGTCATGATTCATAATTACAATCAAGTATCAAGTTATCAACACAACAGTGTTCAAACTTCAAACTTCAAAAACAAAATACTAAATAGCTAATGGACTGAGGCCTCTAATGATCAAATCATCTCCAACTCCAAGCTCCATGCCAATCTCCTCATCACTGGAACTGTCGGACGGGGACCCCAAATGCTCAAGCTCATCTAAACCAATACCAACCAGCCCTGTCTGTGTAGCATCCTCATCTATCTGTGCTGGCTCTTTTGGCTCTATATCCCATTTGGTTGCTGGACTCTCCTTGTATGTAGTTGTGATGCGATCAATGAGACGTAAGGCACTAGGTACAACCACAAGCTTCTCTGGCCTCCTAGAAGTGAGTTTGTTCCTCTTAACGGAGTGGATGAAGTTATAAGTAGACCAGTTCCTCTCAGAAGCAGAAGAACTAGAAACCTAGGACAGCAAACGAATGGCTAGAGTAGTAATCAAAGATCTAGGCCCATGCATAGTCCACCACAACTTGGGGTACTCTTGTGACATAGTCTCCAAATCTACTTTGGCTGCCTCTCAATATTCCCAAAGAGTAGCAAATTTTGTCCACTCAGTACGAAGCAAGCTGGCCTCTATAGGATCATACATTTTGTCAATGGCCTTCATGAACCCTTCTTTCACCTCAGCATCCTCTATAGGTGTCATTCTGCCGGGATGTGGCATGTACCACTTTGGGTTCAATGCATAGGTAGCCATGTGTAAGGGAGTGTTGAGTTTCTTCCATCTATGTTGAATGATTGGATAGATATGCTCGGTGTAGAATTGCATTGTGGGGTCCTCTCGTAGTTTAGCCTTCATTTGATCAAGCATGGAATCAATGCACTCATATACCTCTCCAAGGGAAGGTGCATTAGAATCCTCAAATCTAATAACTTTGAAGACTAGCTCAATGATGGAGACAATATATTTGGCATCAGCCCAAAAGACACCATTCTTCACTACCTCCTTAACCCTTAATCCCTGCTGTGTCTTCGACTTAGGCCATCTATTCCATTCTGCTGTCATTACCATTAGTTGCAATGGCTCTTGCAACTCAAGCATCCTCTCCAAAAGAATAAAGTATGATTCATACCGAGTCTCTACAAGCTTTAGGAATTCCTTCTTGGAGAAGGACCTGAAAAGTGCATGTGAATGATGATGGTTGCAGATAAACATCTCCACATCTCTAGCATCATTGACAATAGATTTGATCCAGCTGATTTTACCCATGTCCTTAAGTGCATTATTCATAGCATGCACACAACAAGGAGTCCAGAAAATATGTCTAT
The DNA here is from genome assembly GCA_007115665.2 of Sequoiadendron giganteum. Taxonomy (NCBI): domain Eukaryota; kingdom Viridiplantae; phylum Streptophyta; class Pinopsida; order Cupressales; family Cupressaceae; genus Sequoiadendron; species Sequoiadendron giganteum. The sequence goes on from CM021104.1 coordinate 384,086,126, forward strand.
AGGCTGCCTCAATCAACCTCCCTGCAGCTCTGCACACATGGGCCGCATCTATCACTACTTTCACCACATTTTGTGGCCCAACCTCCTCTATAGCATCCTTGAGGATCTGGAACTGATAATGGGCATCCTTTCTATGCCCTGGACAATTAATAGCCCTAAGGAAATAAGGGCTCGCTGTAGATATAACGATGATATTGATGAGTGGATGATGCCTAATGTCTGTCCACCAATCCATGACTATGCTGCATCTACTTGTGACCCAGGTTCTCTTCATCTTCTCCATCAAAATATTAATTTTGTAATAGTTTTGATCCAAGATTGTTGTCCTCAATTTAGTCTCCCTTGGTGGCACATATGATTGTCCTGCAACTCCTGCTCTTATTATCTTTGACACAACTTCCCTATAATAAGGAGAGTGAGCCACATGGAATGGAATGCCATTGGCAAAGAAGAATTTGCCAATGGCATCATCTGCCTCATCCTTTGCTTGCACATTGAATAAATTTGCTAAAGGTTGTGAAGATGCCATCTTACGTTTCCCCTAGGCTCTGCTGCACTTGACACAACTTCCCTATAATAAGGAGAGCGAGCCACATGGAATGGAATGCCATTGGCAAAGAAGAATTTGCCAATGGCATGATCTGCCTCATCCTTTGCTTGCACATTGAATAAATCTGCTAAGGGTTGTGAAGATGCCATCTTAAATTTTCCCCTAGGCTTTGCTGCACTTGAACTAAACGGATTTGATGGCTTTTGACTTTGCAAAGTAGAAGTAGACACTACTGAAATCTGATCACCCAAACTCTTATGTGGCAATGTAGCAGATGTAGGCACTTCATTCTCATTACCACCCCATAATTTTAAAATTCCAGCCCTATACTTCAAGTTACCTGCCACAACTTTGCATACATCTACACTTTTGCCTCGAATAAGAAGAAAGTGTGCATTAGTTCTTGTAATGCTGCCAAACCATGTAAGCTCACACATGTGACACTTCCATAATCTAGTGCCCCCAGTTGCCCCAGGCTTTGCTGCTACCTTGGATGCAAATTATTTTATAGGTTTTTTTGGATCAAAGGGGCCCTTGGAAAATTCTTGAAGGAGTTATGAGTGGCAGCTATTATCTTTACTGCAAATGGAACTTGTGATAGTTTGAGTATTTGAGGCTGAACCACGTTGTGGTTCAATTTCATCCTCGGCCTCCCCTCCTATTTGAAAGTCAGGATCATCTGATGAATCATTTTCACTTTGAATTTCTGGTTCATCATCACTTCTGTTGTGTGAACTCATTATGATGATGACGCTGCAAAAACAATGTTAAAGAATAATCAGACCTACAATGCAAAAAAAAAATCAGACCTATAAACAAAAACTTATGTTGGTGTTTCAATTAGCAGCTCTGGAGTGCTTATTGAAAACAGACAGCTATTGCAAGTGTGTTAGTACATGCTCTTCGGATTATAAAGAGGAAGATCTCTCTTTGCTGATTTTCTATGTAAAAAAGTGTACAAAGGTTCCTATCTTTTTTAATCAGTGGCAGGACACAAGGGTGCATAAATACAATGTGCCGTACCTAAGCTTTTTCTGTGGTTTCCGCAGATTCTTAACTATGACTAACTAGCTTCTAGACTATCCCACCTCCTCAAGATAAATAAAGCTTGAGGGCGTAGGAGCCAAATGGATGGGTTGGATCACTTGAACCCTTTGTCTCAGTGGAATATGGCCGAGGCTCTAAACTCTCGGATACATACCAAGATAAGGTTTGATGCAAGTAAACACTCTTTTACGGTAAACTGGATCTGAGACTTACCAAGGAGGAGGAACCCTTATCCGAGGTATAGGCTTGGAAACAACTTACTGGAAACAAGGTACGATGATCTGACTAACAGGATTCTCGAGGAGGTGACGACACCTGTCCAAAATGTAGGCTGAAAGACAAATCATTAAACATCACACGATAATGATCAATAACAAAATATCCAAGGAGGTGACGACACCTGTTTGAGGAGGAGATTGAAACAATACACTATTTAGAACAAGACTTTGAAAAGACTCGAGTATTTAGATCAAGCAAGCATGCACCATCTGATTTATTTCTTCAAGCTTCTCCAAAGAATTACAAAGGTCGGGACAGCAAAGGCACGAAATCATGCACAATTGTGATCAACCAACGAATTCTCATCCAAGAGTGAACAAATATGAACAAGCTAACTCTGGCAACAATGGCGCAGCAATTTTGCTTAGCAAATAAAGGTTGAACAAATAATGAATCCAAGGCTCTTATTTATAGAAACTCAAAGGAGTAGGCAACTCTAAAATCTCATTGAGTTAACAATCAGTTCTTGCTAATCAACAAGATTTATTCCTATGTCTAAAAGTAGGTGAGCAAGCAGTTAAGTGGAAATCTACTTCAGTTAACTGATACTAAACAAGAGTCAAACTGGGAGTCTACCTCAGTTGACTGACACCTAACTAAAAGTGAATTATAATTACAAATGTGTCTCCAAATAGACATCCACCTTTTAAGGAGATCTTAGATCCATAAATCATGGGAGTCAATTAGACATCCTAGATCAGTGGGATCTGACATGCATGAATTGACTTCAGTCGTATTTATTGCTATTTGGAGGGTAGGACGTCCTTCCTTGGTGCTTTACACCTCTTTGCCAGTGGTCAACAAAGTCTCAATCTAGTTGTTGACCTCTTCGGTCCCCGAGCAATTAATGCTCCTTAAGATGACTGTGTGGTGTCTCAACATCTCTTCACTTGTCACAAGTTGTTGTTGATAGTTTATGCATTGGGCAGCTGCTTCATCCAACTAGATAGACAAAGCTGCAATTTTGGCTAACTTGCAACCATTGGGATCTTCAAGGAATGAACCACGGATGATGTCTTGAAACTATCTCTGTACCATTCCGAGCTCAATGTATTCCCCTCCCTCACGCTGATATTCTAACTTAGGGAAGGATACTACCAACGCTCTTGCAAAGTTGATAATATTAGTGACAAAATGTCTATAATCAATCAACTCCACTGAATTGGCATCGTAGGCTCTCACCTTGTATGCCAATTGTTCGTTCCAATCAAAGAGATGGCGTCTGTTCTCGGTGGTTGTAACTGACTGATATGCGTGTTGTAGATCAGTAAATGTTGTTTCCTCTCTCGACCTCTCTTGAGCTTCCTTGAAATCTGATTGCTGCATCTCTGATCGGAGTCGATGTGCTCTGTCTCTCAGTTGGTATGCTTCTGCTAATACACACCGTCCTTTGACAACAAACTCATCCACTTGACGTCTCAAGTGTTTACCGTATGTGATCAACTGATGATGGTTTCTCTTCTGGGAGATCTAACAACTCTTGAGGCAAAGCTGAGGAGTGGGAGTGTCATGCATCAAGCTAGAAATGTACATTCTTAATTGATAGTTTTCAGCCTTCAAGGCTGCTTTGTCTTGTCCATCCTTCGTCATTCTTTCCTTGACGCTTGCTAAGGCAATTCCAAGAAGGTCCGCCTCCACCTGTCGAGTGGTGTTTCCAAGAATCACCATTGATAGCGTGAAATCCTCAACCCTCACATTGTGTATGTCTTTATCTTCAGGTGGGGCAGCAGTCTCTATGACAACCTCGTTCTCTGCGTTCCTCTCTACATGTGTCTGCTTCTTCAACTTCTTTGCCGGCATGTCTTGGTGGACATTGTGGAACTCAGTGAAGTCAAGCTGATAAGGTCCTTCTCTTTTCCTTCCAAGCGAGCTTTGTAGCTAGATAGAATCTCGGCTAGCCTCATTGGAAGGAGGAACATAGGCCCCGTGAATGCTAGAAGAACGAGACTGTGCCGTGGCGATGCCTCGTGGTGGCGAGTCCAAAACAATGGGACTTTGCGACCTCTGTAATGGTGGTGAAGACGGTGGATTTGTTTCTATCACAGACACCGTTTTTGCTGCAATTTATTTACCAATGGGTTCCATCTCTGCAGTGATTATTTCAATCATTGGCTCTGGTGTAGCTGTAGTGTTCTCAACTGTTTTAGGTAAATTGGTGGCTGTCTCCATCTGTACCTCTTGCTGATTTGTACCAGCAATTCCTCTTCTTCCCCATGTGCTTCCCTGACATTCGCATTCCTTTAGGGAGGATGCTCATCTTCTTCTATCTGGGTCTCTTCCTAGACGTGGAAGGTAGTGTAGACTAAACTGTTGGCGGCTTTGATCGGGGAAGTACTACCTTCCTTGTCCTTTTACTGTCAAGGTAGAGTTGACTGTGTCGGATTACTCTACTAATTCTTTTCTCGATAGATATACTCTCTTTTGCGTACCAATCTACTCTGTCGAGTGGTTGTGCATTTACTTGATCTGTGAAGAAGGAAGAAAGAACGACTTCTTCTTTGTTATCAGATAAGCCCTCGATGTCTTCTGACATGAAATTTGCAATCCGTGAGAGCTTGAATCTGCTGTAGTTTCTTCTTCTTACTTCGAACTAATCTTCACAGTTGACCCAAAAATCCTCTATGGAAGATTCATGAGATGATCTTTGCTCGAGATGTGTTGCAAAGAGTCCTCTTGGATCATATGATGACCTCCTGTCAATGAGGTATTTGAGATTAAATCTCACTGTTTCCTGGTTTATCAACCTAGCATTGGTTGCAGTCTTACATCTGTAGAGTCCCATCTGAATACTAAAGTTTGTAGCTGACTTCTTCTTTTGGCGAAGGGAAGAGTGAACCTCGGCCAACTGTCTCAGGAATTCCGTGAACACCACCTTGTCTGAAGGGTAGCGTGGCATCATGGCGGGGTGGCCATTGTAGCCGTACATGCGTATGTAGGTGAAAGTGGGGAATTGGATGAACCGATCTGCCCAGTCTACCATTGCCGCCTTAGCTGCTGGTGAAATACAGACGTGCATCTCATGGTCTAGCTCACGCATGGAGTGCATAGTGAAAAGGTCGTTCATCTTCTTGAAGTGTCTTTGCGCTAGAGTAAACTCAAGGCGAGGAAAGTATTCTTGGACCTTTTGCACACCCAATGTTCCCACATTGTTTAGTGTTCTGAATTCGTCTTGGAAGGCTATTAGGTATACCAGGTAGGAACACATGTGGAAACAGTGTTCTTTTAGAAACCTGGTAAATTGTTGGTGGAGCGTTTCACTGATCAGAGAGGCCCTGTCGTAATGTTCTTTCCTGCTGATTATTTTGCCAATAATATAGAACATCCACAGCTGGAAGGATTTTCCTTCTTCTTTTCCAATGTCTCTTTTGAGTAGAGTGATTAACACTGCATACTCATCTTTGAATTCTCCTCGCCCAACCAATTTGGGCAAGCTGGTTTTCTTCAGTTTTAACCAATGTTCAGCCACTATTAGTGAACACTTGTCCTTTGAAGCCTCAAATGCCTTTCCGCATAATGTCAGATACAACCTTCCTGGTAGGGCATGGTGGAATTGCAAAACACGTCTCTATATCCTTCGGCTTTAAGTTGCAAATCACCTTTCCGTCCACTGATAGGATTTCTCTTGTACTAGGGTTGTAATGCTTTGTGCAAGCAGTTACAAGCTCAATGCTCTGTAAAGTGATAGGAATGGATGCAGCTTGGAATAAGCCAGACTCTTCAATGTTCTGCAATGTAATCTGGTTCATGCCCTCCAAGTCCTTAGAACTGACCTCTGGATTCTTCTACCATAAGTCCATGTCAATCGTCTTTAGATAATCATGGTACAAGACCGTCTTGGTCTTGTATTGTACCTGGGAGTACTGCATGCTCCAAGACTTAAAGATTGACTGGGCACTTGACGTTGTTCTGATACTTTCCCGAAACCCTTAAATATAGCGCCTACCGAGAAGTATTTTTTTGGGAAAAATTTGGCACGTGGATTTTGTTCGTGCTTGGAAGCTAAACAAACCCAGTTCTTTGGATTTTTGATTTGGAGACTTTTTCGAAAAATCCTTAAAAATAGGGGCAACAACTTTGCTGATTCTAGCAATTTTGAGAAAATGGGTTTTGCTGGAAAAATGTGCTGATCATACCCAGCTGGTCAGATCTGAGGTAATATGTCGTTTCCTGTGACATGCAAAGAATGATAGACAAAAATATTACCTCAAATCTGACCAGCAGGGTATGATCAACACATTTTTCCAGCAAAACCCATCTCAAAATTGCCAGAATAAACAAAGTTGCTGCCCCTATTTTTAAGGATCTTTCTGAAAAAGTCTCCAAATCAAAAATCCAAGGAACTGGGTTTGTTCAGCGTCAAAGCACGAACAAAACCCACGTGCCAGATTTATCCCGAAAAAATACTTGTCGGCAAGCACTATATTTAAGGGTTTCGGGAAAGTGTCAGAGCAAGGTCAAGTGCCCAGTCAATCTTTAAGTCTTGTAGAATGCAGTAGTCCCAGGTACAATACAAGACCAAGATGGTCTTGTACAATGATTATCTAAAGACAATTGAAACAGACTTAAGGCAGAAGAATCTAGAGGTTAGTTCTGAGGACTTGGAGGGCATGAACTAGATTACATTGAAGAGTCCAGCTTCTTCCAAGCTGCATCCATTCCTATCACTTTACAGAGCATTGAGCTTGTAACTGCTTGCACAAAGCATTACAACCCTAGTACAAGAGAAATCATGTCAATGGACGGAAAGGTGATTTGCAGCTTAAAGCCGAAGGATATAGAGACGTGTTTTGCAATTCCACCATGCCCTACCAGGAAGGTTGTATCTGTGATAGAATGCGGAAAGGCATTCAAGGCTTCAAAGGACAAGTGTTCACTAATAGTGGCTGAACATTGGTTAAAATTGAAGAAAACCAGCTTGCCCAAATTGGTTGGGCGAAGAGAATTCAAAGATGAGTAGGCAATGTTAGTCACTCTACTCAGCAGAGTTACTCGACAAGAAGAAGTAAAATCCTTCCAGCCATGGATGTTCTATATTATTGGCAAAATAATTAGCAGGAAAGAATATTACGACTGGGCCTCTCTGATCAGTGACACGCTCCACCAACAATTTACTAGGTTTCTAAAAAAGCACCATTTCCACATGTGTTCCTACTTGGTATACCTGATAGCCTTCCAAGACGAATTCAGAACAGTAAACATTGTGGGAACATTGGGTGTGCAAAAGGTCCAAGAATACTTTCCTCGCCTTGAGTTTACTCTAGCGCAAAGACACTTCAAGAAGATGAACAACCTTTTCACTATGCACACGGTGCGTGAGCTAGACTATGAGATGCACGTCCATATTTCACCAGCAGCAATGGTGGACTGGGCAGATTGGTTCATCCAATTCCCCACTTTCACCTACATACACGTGTACGGCTACAATGGCCACCCCACACTGATGCCACGCTACCCTTCAAACAAGGTGGTGTTCATGGAATTATTGAGATAGTTGGCCAAGGTTCACAATTACCTTCGCCAAAAGAAGAAGTCAGCTGCAAACTTTCCTATTCAGATGGGACTCTATTGATGTAAGACTACAGTCGATGCTAGGTTGATAAGCCAGGAAATAGTGAGATTTAATCTCAAATACCTCATTGATAGGAGGTCATCATATGATCCAAGAGGACTCTTCGCAGCATATCTCGAGCAAAGATCATCACATGAATCTTCCATAGAGGATTTTTGGGTCAATTGCGAAGATGAGTTCAAAGTAAGAAGAAGAAACTACAGCAGATTCAAGCTCTCACAGATTGCAGATTTCATGTCAGAAGACATCGAGGGCTTATCTGATGACGAAGAAGAAGTCATTCTTTCTTCCTTCTTCACAGATCAAGTAAATGCACAACCACTCGGCATAGTAGATTGGTACGTGCAAGAGAGTACATCTATTGAGGAAAGAACTGGTAGAGTAATCTGACACAGTCAACTCTACCTTGACAGTAAAAGGACAAGGAAGGTAGTACTTCCCCGATCAGAGCTGCCAACGGTTCAGTCTACACTACCTTCCATGTCTAGGAAGAGACCCAGATATAAGAAGATGAGCATCCTCCCTAAAGGAATGCAAATTTCAGGGAGCACATGGGGAAGAAGAGGAATTGCTGGTACAAATCAGCAAGAGGTACAGGTGGAGACAGCCACCAATTTACTTGAAATAGTTGAGAACACTACAGCTACACCAGAGCCAATGATTGAAATAATCACTGCAGAGATGGAACCCATTGGTAAATAAATTGCATCAAAAACGGTGTCTGTGATAGAAATAGATCCGCCGTCTTCATCACCATCACAGAGGTCGCAAAGTCTTATTGATTCGGACTCGCCACCACGAGGCATCGCCATGACACAGTCTTCATCTTCCAGCATTTAGGGGGCCTATGTTCCTCCTTTCAGGGAGGCTAGCCGAGATTCTATCTGGCTAGAAAGCTCACTTGGAAGGAAAAGGGAAAGGCCTTCTTATCAACTTGATTTCATTGAGTTCCACCATGTCCCCCAAGACATGCCGGCAAAGAAGTTGAAGAAGCAGACACATGTAGAGAGGAATGCAGAGAACGAGGTTGTCATAGAGACTGCTGCCCCACCTGAAGATAAAGACATACACAATGTGAGGGTTGAGGATTTCATGCTATCAAAGGTGAACCTTGGAAAGACCACTCGACAGGTGGAGGCGGACCTTCTCGGACTTGCGTCAGCAAGCGTCAAGGAAAGAATTACGAAGGATGGACAAGACAAAGCAGTCTTGAAGGCTGAAAACCGTCAATTAAGAATTTACATTTCTAGCTTGATGCACGACACTCCCAACTCCTCGGCTTTGCCTCAAGAGTTGCTAGATATCCCAGCAGGGAGAAACCATCATCAGTTGATCACATACGGAAAATACTTGAGACATCAAGTGGATGAGTTTGTTCTCAAAGGACGGTTGGTATTAGCAGAAGCATACCAGCTGAGAGGCAAAGCACATGGACTCCGATCAGAGATCCAACAATCAGATTTGAAGGCAGTTTAAGAGAGGCCGAGATAGGAAGCGACAATTGCTGATCTACAACACGCATATCAGTCAGTTACAACGACCGAGAACAAACGCCATCTGTTTGATTGGAAAGAACAATTGGCATACAAGGTGAGAGCCTATGATGCCAATTCAGTGGAGCTGATTGATTACAAACATTTTGTCGCTAATATTATCAACTTCGCAAGAACGTTGGTAGTATCCTTCTCTGAGTTAGACTATCAACATGAGGGAGGGGAATACATTGAGCGAGGAATGGTACAAAGACAGTTTTAAGACATCATCCGTGGTTCATTCCTTGAAGATCCCAATGGTTGCAAGTTAGCCAAAATTGCAGCCATGTCTATCTAGTTGGCTGAAGCAGCTGCCCAATGCATAAACTATCAGCAGCAACTTGTGACAGGCGAAGAGATGCTGAGACGCCACAGAGTCATCTTAAGGAGCATTAATTGCCCGTGGGCCAAAGAGGTCAACGACTGGATTGAGACTTTGTTGACCAGTGGCGAAGAGGTGTAAAGCACCAAGAAGGACGTCCTACCCTCCAAATAGGAATAAATACGATTGAAGTCAACTGGAGGCCCTTTTCCAAGTTGACTCTAGATCGCCACAAATCATGCATGTCAGATCCCACTGATCTAGGATGTCTAATTGACTCCCACGATTTGTGGATCTCAGATCTCCTTAAAAGGTGGATGTCTATTTGGAGACACATTTGTAATTATAGTTCACTTTTAGTTAGGTGTTAGTCAGCTGAGGTAGACTCCCAATTTGACTCTTGTTTAGTATCAGTTAACTGAAGTAGATTTCCAGTTAACTACTTGCTCACCTACTTTTAGACATAGGAATGAATCTTGCTGATTGGCAAGAATTGATTGTTAACTCAACGAGATTTTAGGGTTGCCTACTCTTTTGAGTTTCTATAAATAAGAGCCTTGGGTTCATTATTTGTTTAACCTTTATTTGCTAGGAAAAATTGCTGTGCCATTGTTGCCAGAGTTAGCTTGTTTATATCTGTTCACTCTTGGATAAGAGTTCGTTGGTTGATTGCAATTGTGAATGATTTCGTGCCTTTGGTGTCCCTACCTTTGTAATTCTTTGGAGAAAGCTTGAAGAAGTAAATCAGTTGGCGCATGCTTGCTTGATCTAAATACTTTAGTCTATTCAAAGTCTCATTTTAAAATAGTGTATTGTTTCAATCTCCTCCTTGGACAGGTGTCGTCACCTCCTTGGATATTTTGTTATCGATCATTATCGTATGATGTTTAATCATTTGTCTTTCAGCCTAGATTTTGGATAGGTGTCATCACCTTCTCGGGAATCCTATTAGTCAGATCATCGTACCTTGTTGTTTCCAGCAAGCTGTTTCCTAGCCTATACCTCGAATAGGGGTTCCTCCTCCTTTGCAAGTCTCAGATCCTGTTTACCATAAAAGAGTGTTTACTTGCATCAAACGTTATCTTGGTATATATCCGAGAGTTCAGAGCCTTGGCCATATTCCACTGAGACGGAGGGTTCAAATGATTCGACCCATCCATTTCGTTCCTATGCCCTTATGCTCTGTTTATCTTGAGGAGGTAGGATAGTCTAGCTAGTTAGTTGTATATAAGAATCTGCGGAAACCATAGAAAAAGCTTAGCTACGGTGCATTGTGTTTATGCACCCTGGTGTCTTGCCGCTGAGTAAAAAAGATAGAAACCTTAGTACACTTTTTTACATAGAAAATCAGCAAAGAGAGATCTTCCTCTTTGTAATCCGAAGAGTTTGTACTAACACACTTGCAATAGCTGTCCGTTTTCAATAAGCACTCCAGAGGTGCTAATTGAAACACCAACAAAGTTATAAATTGCTACTTTGCAATAATCTGCTTTTGGAAACAATCCTCAAAGAAGAATATTTTTATTGCCACTGATCTTCAGAAATATTGAAGATCCGTCCAAAACCTCTGCCAGATCTTGAAAATGTGTTCTTGGTAGCTATTTGTTGTTTTATCCTTCAACCTACAAAAGAATAATGAAGAATGGGAAGTGTAGCAAGAATATATGATGATTTGAGTTGAGATCCACTAAGTATGGATGCCAACTCGTGATTTAGGTCTAATTTGGAGTTCCAAAACGTGATTTCCACTGATTGTGGAGTGTTTGGCCTCTTTTTCCTCCAAATTTGCTAACTCAAGTCAACGTGATTGCTTTGACTTCCTTTAGGCTTCCATCCTTGGAGTTGATCTTTTTTGTTCATTTTGCAAGCTGAGGTGCCTCCGTTTGATCTTCGATTCTGGCTATTCAGCTGATCTCTGGCAGTGGCTAGTAGTTCCGTTGTCGATCTTTCGTTCATATTGACAGCTGAATCAAATGGCTCTGCTTGATGAGGCGTTGGGTAGCCAGTTCAGCCTTGCTTAGGATGACTAACTTCGCAGTTAAAGATGGCAAGTTCAGGTCCTTTAAACTTAAGGGAGCCCCTCGCCAACACGAGCGTTTTTGGCTTTTTGACTGGTTTTTGATTGTTGTGAGTTGACTGTCTTTGACCTCCTCCATCGGATGACTGATTTGTCAGAAGTTCTCGGTGATAGTTTCACTGACGAGACTGGTCATAGTTGAGAAGGTCATCTTGGGAAGCACTGAAGATTCCAGCTGAATCTAGATGCTTTTAAGAAAGGGCACCTTTTTTCAAGAGGGGCGCTTTTGGCAATGCCTTAGCCAGTTTCTGGTTCGTCTTTTCATCTTTTCAATTCTGGCCTTTTCTGCTTGATCTGGACTGGTGATCGTTTGGCGTGTCCGGTGGATTTGCTGTTGGATTGATCACGTAGCTGGGAGGTAGTTGAAAAGATATCATGTATAGAGCAATTGCAGATGGATTCATCTGGAACCTTAAACTGTGGGGCGCACCTGGCTAGCTGGGGCACTTTTGGCTTGAAACTCTCAGTTCTGATATCTTCATTGTTGTTAGATCCTCCATACTTCGTTGATGATTGGCCTTTGATCTCTGAATCAGATGATATTGCTGATGATCGCATTGTCGAGATAGCACGAACATGAAGGAGATGAATGATCTGAAGGAGCAAAGTGATTTGATTTTCCCTCTGAGATCCAAGGGCACCTTTCTTCAAGAGGAGCGCCTTTTTCACCTTTAGACTCTGTTTTGCCTTGGCAGCAAAACGTGCTCCTTCTAGACCAAATTTTGTCCTTTTTCGTTTTGAGAAACTCCCTCGCTATAACAACTTTTTAACCTTTTCCGCGATGGCTTCTTCGTTGGAGCTTTTGAGGTTTAGCTTTCAACACCTGGTACTGGCCAATCTGCCATTAATGGTTGCGGAGCTCCTAACTTTGTTCCTGAAAAACGAGAATAGACCCACTAGAGTAAAACATATCTTTTGATAATGCTAACTTGATCAGTGTGATCGTGAAGTCAATTAACCCTATCAAAATTATTTTCAATCATTTCCGGGAAGGTCCTATTTTTAAGGGTTTCCCTAAAAATAGGGACACAAAACCCTAATTTTCAGATTTTCAGAATTTTAACCATAGGTTCCTTGATAGAAACCCACAAAGACTTCATGTTTGTTTTGACCTAAAACATACTTTTGACAACATTTTTACATTGTTTAGCTCAATTTAAGCAGACTGCCAAAAAATTCATTTTTGGTGTAACATTAGGCTCCGTCTGGTGACCATGTCGGATACCTACGGCATAGGAGGACCGAGAATCTCAAGTTTTGTAGACCAGTACTTTATCCATTGGGTAACGGAGTTAGGACTCATTTCCTATTTCACATAAGAACTTGAAGTTCACCTTCATTATTGGAGCTCACCTATTTATTCACCTAAAACAAGACTTCTTAAGAAATCACCTAAAACACGACAATACTTTACGAAACGGGGAAAAACATAACAACATAACAATAAAGCGAAAAAATTGTCTACAATATACTCACCCCATCCTTGAAGGGATAAAATGTTTCAAGTACTAGCCGCTGTAGGGCAATGGAAAGAGCCTTCTGTCTGAATGCGAGAGAATGTAAGAATTCTCTCCTGCAACATCATGTATCAGGAATGGGCCCAAACAAAGGGAGTCAAATTTTCCATGCATTCCTTTTGGTTCGTGTCTCTTGTCCCACAACAGGACTCTATCTCCAATCTCGAAGTCTCGTTGCCGATCCTTCTTGTCGAAGATCTTCTTCACTCTTTCTTGGTGTTGAGTGATCTTATCAACAACCTCCACCCTCTCCTCTTGCAATTGTGTCAGACACAAAATGCACTTTTGGATTGGATCCTTGAACTTTTTATCTTCTACTGCAAAGCTAACAACTCGAAAGTGATGGGTAACATTGCTTTAGTGCCGTACGTGATAACAAAGGGGGAAGTGCCAATAGCTCTCTTGGGTGTGATCCTATCAGCCCAAAGAGCGTCGTATAACTTAATGTGCCCAGCCCGTTGATTGGTTTCAACCATCTTGCACACGATCGTGACTATGTTCTTATTGGATGACTCGGCCTGCCTGTTGCCTTGTGGATAGTAATCTGAAGAATGGGACAACGTGATGCCGTAGTCGAAATAGAATTCTACTAACTCCTCTGATGAGAAGCTTGTAGCATTATCGGTCATGATCTTCCTTGGTACTCCGAAGCGTGTGATGATGTTTTCTTTGAGGAATGTGCACACAACTTCGGAAGTAGCATTCTTCGTAGGAATTGCTTCAACCCATTTGGTAAAATAATCCGTCGCCGTAAGGACATAGACATGTCCTTTACTGGAATGTGGGTTTATTGGACCTACGAAGTCAATACCCCATTGCTGGAATGGAATATCTATTATTACTGGCCTTAGTGGAATGGATGCTAGCTTGAGTTTGCCAACGAAATGTTGGAATTGTTGACATTGTCGCACCCATTCTTATGCGTCGCGGAATAGAGTTGGCCAAAAGAATTGTGCTTGCATAATTTTGAATACTTTGACCCTTGATGAAAAGTGGCCACCGCACGCCACATTGTGAAATGTTTCCAACAACCGCCGTTGTTAGTCTCTACTGACGCAAAGCAAGAACATTCCATCAAGTCCACGCTTGTATAGAACATTGCCTCGCAGCACATAGTTTTGTGCTTTTAGCCTCAGGGTTCTTTTCTGTTGTTTGTCCAAGTGGTTTGGACATTCTCCATAGGTTGCGTAGTACCATAGTTTTGAGTAGCACTCCTCCGCAGAATCAACTAGTAAGACCATTGGAAGGTCTTCTTCAGTTTCTGTTCGTATTTCACCATCAGCCGCATGATGCTTTAGATCACCATCTTCCGGCATGAGCTGACATAGACGTCTTCCGTGGACGAGTTTGGTGGGCTTGATATCTAGGTCATACTCCTGGACCTTGGCGATACAGTTGCCTCTTTTAGTCCCCATCTCCTGCTGAGTTAGGATACTCTTGATTGCAGGGTCAGTGACATAGACTGTTGTGTGAGCATTTAAGATGTAGAATCTAAAATATTTCATAGCTCTCACGACAGTATAGGCATTCTTTTCAATCTGGGAGTAGCAGAATTCGTTGTCTTTGAAACTACTGCTCATGAAAGCAATTGGCGATTCCGACTCCTCATTCAGCTTCTAGGTTAGTATGGCAGAGAGAGTGTACTCCGACGCGTAACAGTAAAGAATGAATTCCTTACTGAAATCGGGTTGAATCAGCACTGGTGCCTTACTGATGGCTTCTTTAATCTTGACGAACGCCTCTTTTCCTTTGTCAGTCCATTTGAAGGCGGCTGTCTTCTTCATCATTGCTGATATATCCTTGGTCAGCTCTGAGAAGTCAGGTACAAATCTTCGTATGAAGTTTACCTTTTTGAAGAAAGAGTGCACCTGAGTAGTATTGGTTGGGAGAGATAGGTTCTTGATAGAATCCACTCAATCTGGATTGATCTGAGTTCCCTCTTTGGAGACGATATGGCCCAGTAGTTTGCCTTCCGTCACCGCAAAGATAGACTTCTTTGGATTCAAGGATATGTGGTGATACCTACATCTCTCGAACACTTTCACTAAGTGTTGAAAATGATCTTGCCGCTTCCGTGAGAAAGCAGTAAGGTCGCCAAGGTAGACGACTATCACTTTGTTCTTTAGATCTCCAAACGCCAAGTCCATGGCTCGTTGGAAGGTGGCATCGACGTTGATGAGGCCAAAGGGCATCCTCTCATAGGTGAATGTTCCCCACGGGTTGGTGAACACTGTCTTGATTTGATCCTCCTTAGCCACCGCAATTTGATTGTACTCGGAAAATCCGTCAAGTAATGATAACATCTCCGATCTGGTAACCGTCTGTAAGGTATGCTCCATGATAGGTAAAGGATAATTATCCTTTAACGATGATTGGTTCAGGTTCCTGAAGTCGACACAAATGCGGATCTCTCCGTTCTTTTTGTGCACAGGAACAATATTGGACACCTAGGTAGAATGATGGATTGGAAATATGATCTTGGCATCCACCATCTTCTGTACCTCCGTGTAGATTGTATCTTGGACACGCGGGTTGTAGTGCCTCTGCTTTTACCTAAAAGGCTTGATATTTGACTTGAGTGGAATTGTATGAGACAATTCCTTTGGCGTGAAGACTTTCAGATCTTGATAAGTCCATGCAAAGACATCTTTGTACTGTCTGAATAAGGAGATAAAGTTGTTGCTTTCCTCCGTAGTGCAACCCTTTCCCAAGTTGACAAGCCGAGGCTTATCTTTGGTGCTGATGTTGATTTGACTATACTCAGCGGATGTTTTGCTAGCTGAATCTCTTTGATCTTGCACGTGTCTATCATGTTTGTCAAATATATCCTCCAAGGATACTAGGCCCTTGGGGATGTTGTTACCTCTTAGCTGGACGATGCCGGATTTCGTTACTTCAGAATCTTCTGCTATGGATTCTTTGAAAGGATAGGTACTTCCTTCAAAGAATAGTTCTTTGTAATTGTCCCCCATGTAGAGGAACTCCTTGATGTCATCATCATCATCATCAAAGACCTGCCAATTTTCACAATTGTCGGGGATAGATGGCCTATACACGAGCTCAATAGCGAAGGCACTCTGACGGAAATCAGAATGAGGCATGAAGAGTGCAGCTGATACGGAAAGGGCATCTGCTACGGAAAGGGCATCTGCTCTGTTATTTTTCTCGCGTGGAATGTATTTGATGTTGAATGCTTCAAACCAATCAATAGCATTCCACACCCTTTGTCGGTAAGCCTGAAGGCGGCCTTTTCTGACTTGATAGCGATCTCTGACCTGTTGTACGATCACTTCTGCGTCGCCTTCGGCTTGAAGGTATTTTACACCCATATCCCTTGCATTCTTGAGGCCTAGTATAAGCGCTTCGTATTCTGCAGTGTTGTTCGTGTTATCAAATTGCAAGCGATAAGCAAATGGATACAAAACTCCTTCAGGAGAGGTAATGACAACTCCTGCTCCTGAGCCTACTGTCAAGCAACTTCCATCGAATTGCATTGTCCACATCTTTGATCCTTCATTTGATGTACTTGTGGCAAATGCAACCTTCTTTTTCTTCTTTGGTCACTTCAGACAGCATGGCATATGTACCAGGACCCGTACTTTGATGTAGCACTTGTGCTTGGGGATCTTGAGATTTCACCACTGTGAATTTTGACTTAGCCTCTGGTTCTAATTTGAAGCTACCTTTTTTTAGTGGAATGGTTGCATATGACCAATCCAATTGAATCCCGCCTCTAAGATCCTTGCAGAAACTTCAGCTTAGTAACATCCCATAACTGATTGGAATGTTGGCTATGAGGATGGTCATCATGATCTTCTTCTCTAGACAGGACGCTAGTCTTACTTGTGCATCTTTCAGTTGGCCGACTAACGACACCGGTTTTGATTCAAGTGAGTAACATTGTCGTGAGTTTCGGTGCATGATAGTCCCAATGAGTTCATGATTTGCAAAGGCATGACGTTGTCCGATGCTCCAGAGTCGATGATGCAGTTGCTGAGCTTATAACCTCCCATATACAAAGATACGTAGAAGGGCTTTGGATTTTCTCCCACTGGTACAGAAGATGCTAGCAACGTAGGCTGGATGACAGCCTACTTCTGTACTACTTTGAGAATCCGATCCATTTGATCGGGATGATCTTGGAGATATTCCAGCTGTGAGATCTGTACCTTCGTCTTCATCA
Source organism: Sequoiadendron giganteum (assembly GCA_007115665.2). Taxonomy (NCBI): domain Eukaryota; kingdom Viridiplantae; phylum Streptophyta; class Pinopsida; order Cupressales; family Cupressaceae; genus Sequoiadendron; species Sequoiadendron giganteum. Next base: position 384,103,202 of record CM021104.1, read on the forward strand.
TAGATGTCACAATGTCAAAGTTCGTCGAAGACGGATCTTGAGCGTTTGGTGTGACGTTCTCTTGTGCAAACTTGGGATTAGAAGTGGAAGCTTCTTTTCGCTTTTCATTTGACTTCCGTCTGTCTTCTTCTTTCTGTGCTTTGAAATGTTGAGTGCGAGTGAACACAGGCGTCGACATGTTCTCGTGGTTGAAAGCAAGAGAGTACTGACGGTAATTTTCTTCTTCTTAATTTTCAGGTTCGCTATGAAAGTATCCCGTTGTGGAGTCGCCATCGAAGTTGTCCGTTTGTGGTGATACAACATTCTCATTTGAAGGTACTGAACTTGAGCTTGGTGCTCGATCTACGGCGTATCCCATGATCTGGTCTAGTCTTTGATTCTCAGGACATGTAGATCCGGTGTGTTCGTTTGTATCATGGAAATAGCAGAACATATTAGGTTTCTTGGCCTCTGCTCCTCTTTGAGGAGGTCCTTGATTTCGAGGCTTGTAGTTGTTGTTGTTGAAAGGTTGGAAATTATTCCTCTTTGGCTAGTACGAGTGTTGAGGCTGGTACTGCTACTGAGGTTGGTATTGTGGTGGCGTGGGCAATGCTTGCTACCCTTGATTGGGTGACTGTCTTTTCAGGATAGTCACCTTGTTTGCAACCTTTTGTAGGAATGGATCTGCTGATGCTTGGACCAACGGTCTGATAGCATCTCCCTTCATCTTTCCCGTGGTCATCATGTGATCCTTGATCTCGATAGCTTTCTCTTGTGCAGTTTGTAAGTCTTCTTCGTGACTTCCTTTGATGAAAAAGGCTATCTCTGAGGGTAGGGCATTGATGAAGCTGCTCATCGGAATCTCGTCTGATGGGTTGAGTGTGTGAGAAAGATGCGTAGCTAGGCGATTAAACCTTGCTATGAACTCTCTTATCGGTTCTGTAGGCTCCATCTTAGAGTGAGATAACCAGGCAAATAACTGGTGGCTATCTTTGGCGGGCTTGAACCTCGCCAAGATTTTGTCGCTCATGTCCTCCTAGTTTCTGATTGCCCTTGCTGGTAAGTGGTGGAACCAATCGGAAGTATTCGCTTCAAGAGTTTCGACAAAGAGTCGAAAGGCGATATCTTCATGTGGCATAGACAGAACAGAGTAAGCCGCTGTGAACATTGATAGATGCTCGTCAGGGTGTTTAGCCCTGTCGCCGAAAAATCTTGGGAAGTGCTTTTGCAATCCCTTTGGAAGTTCATGATTGCCTTCTAAGGCCAAGGGGCCAATGTTGTTACCCCATGGCAAAGGTGCTTGGCGTCTTACGGGTCTTGCATTACGGCCATTACCGAATAGGTTATATGAATATCCGTTGTTGTAGTTGCCGTTACCGTTACCGTTGCCATTGCAATTGCCATTGCCATTGCCATCTTTGTTATTGTGGCCATTGCCGTTATTGCCGTCATTGCCATTGTTACCATTATTATGGCCATTGCTGTTGTTACCTGTTGTACCCAAACCGAAATTTTTGCTTCATTAAGGCATTTTGCTTAAAAAAGTCTAAACCTTGTAAAAGTGGGGTCAAAACTCAGTTTTTGGGCAAATAAAGTATGGGCTTTTAGTCAGTGTGATGCCAGGAAGATATTGGCAAAATTTGAAAATTTTGAAAATTAGGGTTTCTGAAATCTATTTTTAGCTCGAAACCCTAAAAAATAGGAACTTGTCAGAATTGGCTGAAATTAATTTTGATTGGCTTATTTCACATCACAATCATAGTGGTGAAGTCAGTTTCAGTTAAAAGTCAGTTTAAGGCTGGTGGGTAGTTTTCACTTTTTTAGGAGAAAAGTTAGGATCTTCGGGGTCATCAATGGCAGTCGGCCAGTACCAGGTATCAATATCTAAGCCTGAAACTCAAAGAGGAACGCTCTACGATAAAAGATGTTGGAAATAATGCTTTTTGATGGAGGGGATTTTCAGATTGGCAAAAAGTGCTAAAATATTCGAAGTCTGGGAACTTTTCACTTTTATAGTGTCCGTATATGTGAAAATGATGTAGTCATCCACACACCTCAACAGTCACAATGCTTCGACATGGTCAACCGCAGTGATGGATACAGCGTTTGCAAAGCATAAAATGGTGAAAATCAATGAATTCAAAACAAATCCGCTCCCCTGTAGCCCAGGGGCGCCCTTCCATTTGAAGGTCAAGATTTGAGTGTTTTGGATGAAGGATACATTCATTATGTTTAGTTTTCAGTTAGCTTTCCGAATAGCCATGAAGCAAGATTATTCGAGTTACAGAACTCCGGCAAACGAAGACAGAAGCAGAGGTTGCGAAGAGTGTTTTCTCACAAGGAGGCAGTCTAGAAATGCAGATCCGCTCCCTTCTAGCCCAAGGGCGATTTTCTTTATGAAGGCCCAGATCTAGATGCATGTGTGTTTTGATGGTTTCAGTCTTTGTAGAATTAGTTTGGCTTTTCAACGAGCTATCAAGCGAAAGCGTATCCAGTACAGAAATCCAGTTATCAGCGTTAGAAGTGGAAATTGCAGGCAGGATACATGTCAGAAGAAGTTTTTCAGAATGCAAATCCGCTCCCCTGTAGCCCAAGGGCGATCCTGAATAAGACCTATTTGATGGATGAATTTGCAATTGAGGTCTTCTTGAGATCTCTTCCAGCTCAGTTCAGTTTTGCAGTGTACTTGTTCACAAGATGATTCGATGTAATGAGGTACTACCGAGCACGTAAAACAGAGGATGGTGAAGCGTAGCTACACAAAGCTGCACAGCTGTAGGCTAGGGGCGATTCTCCTTTAGGCTTGCCAGACGGGGTTATTTGCAATTACATTCTTCACAAGACTTGTGTGCAATTACTCAAGCTATCCAACGAGTCTAGCCGACAGCCTCCGGGATTTGGCGAATGCTCGTACATGCGAGGTCAAGATGATAATGCTGTAAAGAAGAGCTGATTGAAGGCAGTTCAAAAAATGACTAAGTGTAAGAATATAATTTTCTTTGAAAAAGGCTATTTTCTTTTAGAGGCCTTAAAAGCAATTTTCTGGCTTCGTCGTCTCCAAGAACATCTCTTGTAAGTTGACCAAACTGTACAGCAAGACAGGCGGCACGCATATCGGAACATTCCAGTTCCTTGTATCAAGGGTCAAAGTATGGTGTTCAGATGAAAATCACACTTTTGTCAAAATGGTGTTTGAGCTATCACAGAATAGGGACGCTAATTCTTTTGGGGTTCTTAATACAATTTTCAGATCCCTCACATACAGTCATTGGATGTAGAGTACTTCTAGTCACACAATGAATCCATCATTCAATCAGTGGGGTTCATTATTCATCGTCAGCGGCAGTTTGAAGCATCAGAAGGCAATATGGAGAAATGGCTAAGTCTTGAATCAGTGCATCAATTTAATCAGAGGTGCCTAATTTTCTAAGGTGTCAGATGTCGATTTTAGCAGTTGTTGCTCCCAACAGACATTTCATCCTTGTCATGCAAGCTTCGCAGTGGATATCTCAACACGGTCGCAGGATCATTCAATCATCCGGAAATCAGAGTTGAACAGGGTCAGTTGTAACTTTGCAGTCAACTATAAAATAGGAGATTCTCAAAAATCTCATAACTCTTGCAAATGGAAGCGTAAAAGATCAAAATTTGACTTTTCAGAATCAAGGAAGTGTGTTGAGCATAGCGAGATGCTATTTTTGGCAAAATGATAAAAATAATATTTTTGCATGCAAGGCATTAAAAGGTGACGAATTTCTTCAAAGATAAATATTGGTGCCACTTTTAGTTCTTTGCATGCTTTGAAATTAAAATATTATTTTTAGTCTAAAGACTCTGAGACAGCAGCAGTTCAATTGGTAAAGGGCCAATCGGATTCCTTCTTCACAGTTAGGGTTTGAGCTTGCAGTCTTGCTTTTGTGGTACAATTTTGCTCTAGTTATGCAAGCATGGCATTCATCATTCCATTCATCCAACTTGAGCAGAGGTGAATTCTTTCCAAAGTTGGGCGAATTTCTTCAACGGTCAGTTGTGAAGGCATAAAAAATATTCTTTTGCAGGTACAAGTCAAGATTCATCAGCAGAATTCAAGGCAGAGTGGCGATTTTGACAGAAGAAGATATTAAATAAATAAATATTAAAAAACATCTTCCTTCTTCTCTAGATTTCTTTCATCTTCTCGTCTTAAAATTTTCTCACATGTTTGAAGAATTGGCGTTTTTTGGCAAAACAAATCATTTGGGTTGATTCAGAATTGCTTTCTCAGCAAAACCCATGTGCTAGAATTTTCAAGAAAAATTTGTTCCAGAGCATTAGTTCTTTAGGCTTTGATTTTCTGAAGTGAAATTCCTTTGCATGGTGGAGTAGAAGTCGATATTTTTCGAATCTAATGTTGTGGGTTGTCTTAGAAATATCTTCTGGACAAAATCCATATCTCAGATTTTCTCGGGAAAAAATGTCCTCACAGCTCCTCAGATCTCAACCGAAAACCTTTTGCATGCGGGCCTAAATCACATTTTTCACAATTCTGACATTGTGGGCCATCTTAGAATTTGATTCTACATAAAACCCACGTCTCATAATTTTCTGTGAAAATTGCCCTCCGACAAGCTATTTTTAGCCTCGTTAGGAGAGATTTTTGGTTTTTTGGAGAAGTTGTCAGAATATAGCCATGTTCACAATCAACAGGCGAGTTTTTCAGGAAGTAGTTCAGACAGAACGAATTCAAGACCAAGTCAGTCTTAATTCATGATTTCATCAGAAAAGCTGACATTGATTTGTATCAAGCGCATCGGAAAGGTTGACAAGAGTAGTCACTCAAGTTCACATGGTTTCATGTCTCGTATAGCTGATTGTCTTCCAAGTGCAGTTAGGGTTGATACCGTTGGGTTTCTGTGTATGCAGCATGTTCATTTGTATTTCTCACAACCAAAGAGTTCATAGTTTCATCATGCAACACTCTTCCATAAAGAAAAAGCGTGAAAAACGTGAGAAACATCAAGCTGCAGAGGAAACAGTGGCCATCACTTCAGTTACAAAGCCGCTATAGTTACCAGCCAGTGAAGGGTCAGTTTAAGTATACAAAGATTTTCAGTTTTGTTTGAGTTGCTAAGAAGCAGTGAATTGACAGTTGAGACATGTGACGACCTCTAGATGGTGATGTAGTCACTAACCTCGTGGAGGGGTTACTTGCTCGAGATCAAGGTCAGTGAACTTCAGTTCAAGGCGTCCCACCTTTTCCAAGATAGACATTAGACACAGGAGTTAAACTCGAGGCTTCTTTCCGAGTTAACTGGTTTTACACATTGCATGTATGTCTTTCTTGGAAACATCTACGTACACTTGGAGCTTAGATTAGATCTTTAGGTTAACTGATGATAGCATTCTAGTTGACTTGCTTTCAATAAGGACGTGCATGTTGCACCTTGTCCATTTATATTAGATGTTTCAATTAACTGATATTAGTTTCCCAGTTAACTGTGTAGGTTCATTCAATTAGGTTTAGAGAATAAGATCTTGCATGTCTTGCAAGACTGTAGTTGACTCAATGTGATTTTAGGGTTGCCTACACCTTGATGTCTATAAATAAGAGCTTTCAGCTCATTTGTAATTAGCTTATCCTGGTGATAGAGAATTGCTGCGCTGTCGGCAACATGCCTATTCTCAAGATTGGTTCACCCTTGTAAATTAGAACTTTTGCTTGATAGCATACATGTTGCGCCTACCTTGCCTGTAGTATTGCTATTATTGTATCTGTTCAAAGAGTGATTGCTGTTATAATAAATTTCTGCGCCTACCTTGCCTTCATATTATTGTTATGGTGTTTATTCGACCTTAGTTAAATGGGGTTGCTGGTTTGATCGTTATTGCATGCGTGTTGCGTCTATACAATCTACTGTCCCAGTTGCTTACCTTTTGTTTTGTTTATTATAAGCCTATTGAGAAGAGCAAATAGTTGCGCCTGCCTTGCCTTCATGTTGCGAAACTGTACTCAAAGCTTATCGTATAATGTGTGTTATAGTAGACTCATTCAGCCAAGCAGATAGTTGCGCCTACCTTGCCTTCATGTTGTGAAGCTGTACCAGGTTTACCGTTCATTTGTTTCTTTTAATAAACTTCTTCCCGGATTAGCAAATAGTTGCGCCTACCTTGCCTTCATGTTGTGAGCCCGCACCTGGAGTTTATCGTACAATACATTCCTGCTCCATTTCCTGATGCTCTGTTTCTTGAGGAAATTGGATAGATATTAAAGAAGATAGCTTAGTTGTAGTTACATGATCTGCGAAACCAAAAAATACTTAGCTGCAACGTTCTAGGTTTTCTTAACCTTCTGCCTTTACCAGCTGAGAACAAAAAGATAGGACATTAGTTTAGTTTTCTATTTCATGCATTCCAGCACAACGAGGGAGCTACCCCTCCTAATTTGAAGAGCACTCATTGCGTAGTGTGCATAGCTGTACGTACAAACTCACACTCCAGAGGTGTTAGTTCTTACGCCAACAGTTTTCTGGCGCCCACCGTGGGGCACAAGGCAAGAAAACTTTCAAGAAAGCTTCACGCTTTATGTCACGGGTATGACCATTTGGCGTCCTACTGCTCCAGTTCAACAACCAGGACTTACTTCGGCTGCCTTACAGCCAAACTTTGTGCTAATTCAAGGCGAGCAGTCAGACATGATCAATAGCTTGCGAAGTTTTATCTTTGAAAATCATACGTCTACTACTCAGTGGAGAAACGCAGCTACTACTCTGGATAAAGAAGAAGAAAAGGTGGATCTTGCAGAAGGTAGACCAGTTTTGCCACCACCCGCATGGGAATAAAGCAACGTGGCTTACCAAGTTTACTACAGAAGGAGGCACAATCCTCGCATTCAAGAAGACCCGCACTTTGAGGAGGTTCCTGAGCATTTTCTAGAAGGATTAGAAGAAAAATCTCCAGCCCCACCTGCCATAATGGGCGACAACGAGAACAACAACAACAACGACAACGGTCAGAACGGAAGGAACGTGAGACGTCCAATCCCACTACCTTGGGGCAATAACATCGGACAATTGGCCTTACAAGGACATCATGAGCTGCCTAAGGGATCACGAAAGCACTTTCCTTGATTCCATGGCGATGGATCTAAGCATCTAGATGAACACATATCAGCATTCACAGCGGCTTGTTCCGTTTTGCATGTTCCACATGAAGACATAGCTGTTCGTCTCTTTGTTGAGACCCTAGAAAGCAATGTATCAGACTGGTTTCATAATCTTGAACCTGGTCTTATCACAAGTTTGGCAGTCATGAGTGAGAAATTCTTGGCAAGGTTCAAGCCTGTCGAGGATAATCATCAATTATTTGCACAGCTCTCAAACTCAAAGATGGAGCCTACTGAACCAATGAGGGAATTCATTGCAAGGTTTAACCGCCTTGTTACATGTCTTGGCCATACATTAAATCCATCTGATGAGATTTTGATGAGCAGCTTCATCAATGCACTACCGTCAAAAATAGCCTTTCTCTTAAAGGGAAGTGAAGAAGTAGATCTACAAGTCACTCAAGAGGAAGCTATCAAAATTGAAGATAATATGATTACGACGGGCAAGATGAGGAATGATTCAATCAGACCGCTTGTTCAAGCGTCTACTGATCGGCTACTTCAGAAAGTAGCAAACGAGGTGACAATTCTCAAGAGACAATCACCCGCACAAGGGCAGCAAGCACTGCCTACACAACAGTCATATCAACCGCCATATCAACCTCAACAGCCGTACCAGCCGAAGAGGAATAATTTTCAGCCTTTCAACAAATACAAATCAAAGTTTCCGCAAGGAGAACAAAGACCGCATGTTGAAGCTAAGAAGTCTACAGCTTATTGCACTTTCCATGACACAGTTGAACACACCGGATCTACATGTCCGGAAAATCAAAGAATGAGTCAACTCATGGGATTTGCTGAGGTTGCCCCTAGTTCAAGTTTCATACCTTCACCAAATACAAACGTTGTCTCACCACAGATAGGCAACTTTGATGGCGACTCCACAACGGGATAGTTTGATAGAGAACCCGTTAATGAACAAGAAGAAGAAGAAGAAGAATACTACTACCGATACTCTCTTGCAGTCAATCATGAGAATATCTCATCACCTGTGTTTACACATGCACAACACTTCAAAGCACAGAAAGAAGAAGAGGAAAAGTGGAAGTCTGATGAAAAAGGAAAGGAAGTGGCTTCCACTTCCAATCAAAGGTCTTCACAAGTAAACACCGTGCCGGCTGTTCAGGATCCATCCTTAGCAAGCTTCGACATTGTGTCTTCCATGATGAAGACGAAGGTACAAATTTCACAACTGGAGTATCTTTAGGATCATCCAGAGCAGTTGGAAAGAATCCTCAAGGTGGTAAAGAAGAAGGTTGTAATTCAGCCTACATTACTTGAATCCTCTATTCCAGCAGAAGACAAGCCAAAGGCGTTCTATATATCTTTGTATATAGGAGGTTTTAAACTTAGCAATTGCATCATAGATAGCGGAGCGTCGGACAACGTTATGCCTTTACAAATCATGAACGCGTTGGGACTTTCGTGCACCGAAACCAAGGAAAAGTATTCACTTGAATCAAAGCCGGTGCCGTTAGTTGGCCAACTAAAAGATGTGCAAGTAAGGCTAGCGTCTTGTCCAGAAAAGAAGATTATGATGACTATCTTGATCGCTGACATTCCTACAAGTTACGGGATGTTGCTCAACAGGAGTTTTTACAAGGATCTTGGAGGAGAAATTCAGTTGGATTGGTCGTTCGCAACAATTCCATTGAAGAAGGGAACATTCAAGCTAGAGCCTAAGGTGAAATCAAAGTTTACGGTGGTTAAGTCCCAGTTTCCGGATGCACAAGTGTTATATCAAGACACGAGACCGGGGACATATGCTATGATATCTGATGTCAATGAAGATTGTCAAAATTTTGTACTTTCCACGACTACATCACATGAAGAATCAAAGATGTGGAGGATGCAGTTTGATGGCAGTTGTTCAACGTCAGGATCAGGAGCGGGAGTAGTAATCGTCTCTCCCGAAGGTTGCTTATATCCATTCGCATATAGGTTGCAATTTGATTGTACCAATAATACTGCAGAGTACGAGGCGCTTTTATTGGGTCTCAAGAACGCGAAGGATATGGGGATCAAATTACTTAGAGTTGAAGGAGATGCAGAGCTCATTGTCAAGCAAGTCAGGGAGCAGTTTCAAGTTAGAAAAAATCACCTTCAATCCTATAGACGGAGGGTGTGGAATGCCATCGATTGGTTCGATGCTTTTGACATCCAATATATTCCAAGAATAGACAATAGCAGAGTTGATGCCCTTGCAGTGTCAGCTGCTCTTTTCATGCCGCATTCTGACTTTTGTCAGAATTCTTTTGCTATTGAGTTGATCTACAGGCCAGCTGTACCAGATAATGCAGACAACTGACAAGTCTTTGATGACAATGATGACATCAAAGAGTTTCTCGTTATGGGAGACAACTACAAAGAATTGTTCTTTGAAGGGAATCCTACTCCTTTCAAAGAGTCAATTGCTGAAGACTCTGAAGCTACGGAATCCGGAATCATACAATTGAAAGGAAATCAGATTCCTAAGGGTTTCGTATCTTTAGAGGATATTTTTGACCAGCATGACCGTTTCATCCAAAATCAGAAGATGTCAGGTGTTAATACTTCTGCTGAACATTTCCAAGTGAACATCGGCACTGAAGACAAACCTCGGTTTGTGAATCTAGGCAAGTGTTGTACTACAGAAGAAGCTGAGAAGTTTACCGCCTTGTTCAAACAATACAAGGATATATTTGCCTGGTCATACGAAGACTTGAAGGTCTTCACACCCATAGAATTGTCACATACAATTCCTTTGAAGTCTGATGTTAAGCCTTTCAGGCAAAAACAAAGACATTACAATCTGCGGATTCAAGATACTATCTACGCGGAAATTCAGAAGATGGTGGATGCAAAGATAATTTACCCAATCCATCACTCCACTTGGGTGTCTAACATTGTTCCTGTGTGCAAAAAGAATGGAGAAATTATAATTTGCGTGGATTTCAGGAACTTGAATTTGTCGTCCTTGAAGGACAATTATCCCTTACCGATCATGGAGCATACATTGCAGACAGTCACTGGATCGGAGATGCTATCACTTCTTGATGGTTTTTCCGGTTACAATCAGATTGTAATGGCCGAGGAAGAGCAGATCAAAACAGCTTTCACCACGCCGTGGGGAACGTTTGCTTACGAAAGGATGCCTTTCGGCCTTATCAACGCCGGTGCTACTTTTCAGAGAGCCATAGATTTGGCGTTTGGGGATCTAAAAAATAAAATAATAGTAGTTTATCTAGATGACTTAACCGTTTTCTCAGATAAACGAAGCGATCACTTTTCGCACCTCGCAAAAGTTTTCGAAAGATGCAGGTACCACAAAATTTCATTGAATCCTAAGAAGACCATCTTTGTGGTAACGGAGGGCAAGTTACTTGGCCACATGGTTTCCAAGGAGGGAACTAAAATTGACCCAAATCGGGTGGATTCAATCAAGAGCCTGTCTCTTCCTACAAGTAAGAAACAAGTGCATTCTTTCTTCGGTAAAGTCAACTTTATCTGAAGGTTTGTACCAGATTTTTTGGAGCTGACGAAGGAAATCTCAGCCATGATGAAAAAGACGTCCAATTTCATATGGACAAAAGAAGGTCGACAAGCCTTCATCAAAATCAAGGAAGCTATTGCTACCGCACCAACGTTGGTTCGTCCTAACTTTCAGAAGGATTTCATCCTTTACTGTTATGCGTCGGAGCACACGTTGTCTGCAATATTGACTCAGAAGCTCAGTGAAGAAGGAGAATCTCCTATCGCATTCATGAGTACCAGTTTTAAAGATTGTGAATCGCACTATTCTCAAATTGAGAAGAATGCGTATGCTGTCGTTAGAGCTGTCAAAAATTTCAGGTTCTATATCTTGAATTCACATACTACGGTGTTTGTCACCGATCCAGCAGTAAGAGGTGTGCTAACTCAACAAGAGATGGGCATGGAAAGAGGAAACTGGATCGCAAGAGTTCAAGAGTATGATCTGGAGATCAAGCCAACCAAGCTCGTTCGCGGGCAAGGTCTTTGTCAATTATTGGCGGATAATGGTGATGAAAAGAAGAAAAGCAATAGTGGAATTGAAAATGAACCTGAGGTGGACCTTCCTTTGGTCCTATTAGTTGATTCTGCGGAAGAATGGTACACAACCTTGTGGTATTATTCAACTTATGGAGAATGTCCACGTCACATGGACAAACAATAGAAAAGAACTTTAAAGCTGAAAGCACAGAGTTTTGTGCTTGTCAATATCGTTCTGTACAAGCGTGGCCTTGACGAAACTTTCCTTTTATGTGTCGGTAGAGACCAGCAACAGAGATTGTTGGATGCTTTTCACAATCAAGCATGCAGTGGTCACTTCTGATCGAGGGTTACTGCATTCAAGATCCTACGAGCACGGTTCTATTGGCCAACCATGTTTCGTGACGCATATGAATGGGTGTATAGATGTCAGTCTTGTCAGCAGTTTGCTGGTAAAGTCAGATTGGCAGCTACTCCACTCAGGCCAGTTATCATTGATGCTCCATTTCAGCAATGGGGTATTGATTTCATAGGTCCCATCAACCCACATTCTAGCAAAGGGCATATTTATGTCCTTACAGCAACAGATTATTTTACAAAATGGGTTGAAGCGGTTCCTACCGAGCGAGCTACTTCAGAAGTTGTTTGTGACTTTTTAAAGGAAAACATCATTTCGCGCTTCGGAGTGCCTCGCAAAATTGTGGCTGATAACGCAACAAGTTTCTCGTCAGAGGAGATACTTAATTTTTGTTTTGATCACGGCATCACGCTGTCACACTCATCAGATTATTACCCTCAAGGTAATGGACAGGCCGAATCATCAAATAAGAACATAGTCACAATTGTGCGCAAGCTAGTTGACGCAAATCAGAAAGCTTGGCATAGGAAAATATATGATGCTCTTTGGGCTGATAGAATCACTCCCAAATGAGCCATCGGCACTTCGCCTTTTATACTTTTGTATGGTACAGACGTAATGTTACCCATTACATTGGAGTTGTCCGCTTTGCAGTTGGCATCTACAGTGGATGATGAAGAATTCAAAGATCCGATTGAAAGGAGGATTTTGAACTTGATGAAGCTAGAGGAAGAAAGGGTGGAGGTTGTCGATAGGATCACTCAGCATGAAGAGCGAGTGAAGAAGATTTTTGATAAGAAAGCTCGTCCGCGAGACTTCGAGATTGGAGATCAAGTCCTGTTATGGGACAAAAGACATGAACCTAAAGGAATGCACGGTAAGTTTGATTCCTTATGGTTAGGACCCTTCCAGATACATGAATCAACTGGAGAGAACACATACATTCTCTCACATCAAGATGGAAGGCTTCTCTCGCTACCTTACAGCGGGCAATATCTCAAGCACTTCAACCCTCCGGGGGAGGAGTAATTTTTTGTAAGTTTTATAAATACTTTTTATGCTTTATCATAATGTCGTATTGTGTTTCCCCGTTTAGTAATGTTTTGTCGTGTTTTAGGTGATTAAAATAGGTAGTCTTGTTGTAGGTGATTAGGAAAAGTCCAAGTATGTTAGGTGATTAAGGAAAAGTCCTGACTCCAATGCCCAATGTTAAAGTCAATGGTCTACGAAACCAGAGATTCCTAGATTCTCCTATGCCGTAAGTATCCGACATGGTCACCAGACGGAGCCTAATGTTGTACCCAAACCGAAATTTTTGCTTCATTAAGGCATTTTGCTTAAAATGGTCTAAACCTTGTAAAAGTGGGGTCAAAACTCAGTTTTTGGGCAAATAAAGTATGGGCTTTTAGTTAGTGTGATGCCAGGAAGATACTGGCAAAATTTGAAAATTTTGAAAATTAGGGTTTCTGAAATCTATTTTTAGCTTGAAACCCTAAAAAATAGGAACTTGTTAGAATTGGCTGAAATTAATTTTGATTGCTTATTTCACATCACAATCACAGTGGTGAAGTCAGTTTCAGTTAAAATTCAGTTTAAGGCTGGTGGGTAGTTTTCACTTTTTCAGGAGAAAAGTTAGGATCTTCGAGGTCATCAATGGCAGTCGGCCAGTACCAGGTATCAATATCTAAGCCTGAAACTCAAAGAGGAACGCTCTACGATAAAAGATGTTGGAAATAATGCTTTTTGATGGAGGGGATATTCAGATTGGCAAAAAGTGCTAAAATATTCTAAGCCTGGGAACTTTTCACTATGTAACGTAGTAGACACTTGTGCAATCAACGTGCAAATCAATTTTATAGTGTCCGTATATGTGAAAATGATGAAGTATAGTCATCCACACACCTTAGCAGTCACAACGCTTCGACATGGTCAACCGTAGTGATGGATATAGCGTTTGCAAAGCATAAAATGGTGAAAATCAATGAATTCAAAACAAATCCGCTCCCCTGTAGCCTAGGGGCGCCCTTCCATTTGAAGGTCAAGATTTGAGTGTTTTGGATGAAGGATAATTCATTATGTTCAGTTTTCAGTCAGCTTTCCGAATAGCCATGAAGCAAGATTATTCGAGTTACAGAACTCCGGCAAACGAAGACAGAAGCAGAGGTTGCGAAGAGTGTTTTCTCACAAGGAGGCAGTCTAGAAATGTAGATCTGCTCCCTTCTAGCCCAAGGGCGATTTTCTTTTTGAAGGCCCAGATCTAGATGCATGTGTGTTTTGATGGTTTCAGTCTTTGCAGAATTAGTTTGGCTTTTCAACGAGCTATCAAGCGAAAGCGTATCCAGTACAGAAATCTAGTTATCAGCGTTAGAAGTGGAAATTGCAGTCAGGATACATGTCAAAAGAAGTTTTTCAGAATGCAAATCTGCTCCCCTGTAGCCCAGGGGTGATCCTGAATAAGACCTGTTTGATGGATGAATTTGCAATTGAGGTCTTCCTGAGATCTCTTCCAGCTCAGTTCAGTTTTGCAGTGTACTCGTTCACAAGACGATCCGATATTCTGAGTAATTGTGACAGAGGTCCTACCGAGCACGTAAAACAGAGGATGGTGAAGTGTAGCTACACAAAGCTGCACAGCTGTAGGCTAGGGGCGATTCTCCTTTAGGCCTGCCAGACGAGGTTATTTGCAATTACAGTCTTCACAAGACTTGTGTGCAATTACTCAAGCTATCCAACGAGTCTAGCCGACAGCCTTTGGGAATTGGCGAATGCTCGTACGTGCGAGGTCAAGATGATAATGCTGTAAAGAAGAGCTGATTGAAGGCAGTTCAAAAAATGACCAAGTGTAAGAATATAATTTTCTTTCAAAAAGGCGATTTTCTTTTAGAGGCCTTAAAAGCAATTTTTTGGCTTCGTCGTCTCCAAGAACATCTCTTGCAAGTTGACCAAACTGTACAGCAAGACAGGCGGCACGCGTATCGGAACATTCCAGTTCCCGGTATCAAGGGTCAAAGTATCGTGTTCAGATGAAAATCACACTTTTGTCAAAATGGTGTTTGAGCTATCACAGAGTAGGGACGCTCATTCTTTTGGGGTTCTTAATACAATTTTCAGATCCCTCACATACAATCATTGGATGTAGAGTACTTCTAGTCACACAATGAATCCATTATTCAGTCAGTGGGGTTCATTATTCATCGTCAGCGGCAGTTTGAAGCATTAGAAGGCAATATGGAGAAATGGCTGTCTTGAATCAGTGCATCAATTTAATCAGAGGCGCCTAATATTCTAAGGTGTCAGATGTTGATTTTAGCAGTTGTTGCTCCCAACAGACATTTCATCCTTGACATGCAGGCTTCACAGTGGATATCTCAGCACGGTCGCAGGATTATTCAGTCATCCGGAAATCAGAGTTGAACAGGGTCAGTTGTAACTTTGCAGTCAGCTATAAAATAGGAGATTCTGAAAAATCTCATAACTCTTGCAAATGGAAGCCTAAAAGATCAAAATTTGACTTTTTAGAATCAGGGAAGTGTGTTGAGCACAACAAGATGCTATTTTTGGCAAAATGATAAAAATAATATTTTTGCATGCAAGGCATTAAAAGGTGACGAATTTCTTCAAAGATAAATATTGGTGCCACTTTTAGTTCTTTGCATGCTTTGAAATTAAAATATAATTTTTAGTCTAAAGACTCAGAGACAGCAGCAGTTCAACTGGTAAAGGGCCAATTGGATTCCTTCTTCACAGTTAGGGTTTGAGCTTGCAGTCTTGCTTTTGTGGTACGATTTTGCTCTAGTTATGCAAGCATGGCATTCATCATTCCATTCATCCAGCTTGAGTAGAGGTGAATTCTTTCCAGAGTGGGGCGAATTTCTTCAGCGGTCAGTTGTGAAGGCATAAAAAATATTCTTTTGCAGGTACAAGTCAAGATTCATCAGCAGAATTCAAGGCAGAGTGGTGATTTTGACAGAAGAAGATATTAAATAAATAAATATTAAAAAACATCTTCCTTCTTCTCTAGATTTCTTTCATCTTCTCGTCTTAAAATTTTCTCACATGTTTGAAGAATTGGCGTTTTTTGGCAAAACAAATCATTTGGGTTGATTCAGAATTGCTTTCTCAGCAAAACCCATGTGCTAGAATTTTCAAGAAAAATTTGTTCTAGAGCATCAGTTCTTGAGGCTTTGATTTTTTGACGTGAAATTCCTTTGCATGGTGGAGTAGAAGTCGATATTTTTCGAATCTAACGTTGTGGGTTGTCTTAGAAATATCTTGTGGACAAAAGCCATATCTTAGATTTTCTCGGGAAAAAATGTCCTCACATCCCCTCAGATCTCAACTGAAAACCTTTTGCATGCGGGCCTAAATCACATTTTTTCACAATTCTGACATTGTGGGCCATCTTAGAATTTGATTCTACATAAAACCCACGTCTCAAAATTTTCTGTGAAAATTGCCCTCCGACAAGCTATTTTTAGTCTCATTAGGAGAGATTTTTGGTTTTTTGGAGAAGTTGTCAGAATATAGCCATGTTCACAGTCAACAGGCGAGTTTTTCAGGAAGTAGTTCACACAAAACGAATTCAAGACCAAGTCAGTCTTAATTCATGATTTCATCAGAAAAGCTGACATTGATTTGTATTGAGCGCATCGGAAAGGTTGACAAGAGTAGTCACTCAAGTTCACATGGTTTCATGTCTCGTATAGCTGATTGTCTTCCAAGGCCAGTTTAGAGGGTTGATACCGTTGGGTTTCTGTGTATGCAGCATGTTCATTTGTATTTCTCACAACCAAAGAGTTCGTAGTTTCATCATGCAACACTCTTCCATAAAGAAAAAGCATTAAAAATGTGAGAAGCATCAAGCTGCAGAGGAAACAGTGGCCATCACTTTAGTTACAAAGCCGCTATAGTTACCAGCCAGTGAAGGGCCAGTTTAAGTATACAAAGATTTTCAGTTTTGCTTGAGTTGCTAAGAAGCAGTGAATTGAAAGTTGAGACATGTGACGACCTCTAGATGGTGATGCAGTCACTAACCTCGTGGAGGGGTTACTTGCTCGAGATCAGGGTCAGTGAACTTCAGTTCAAGGCGTCCCACCTTTTCCAAGATAGACATTAGACACAGGAGTTAAACTCGAGGCTTCTTTCCGAGTTAACTGGTTGTTACACATTTCATGTATGTCTTTCTTGGAAACATCTACGTACACTTGGAGCTTAGATTAGATCTTTAGGTTAACTGATGATAGCATTCCAGTTGACTCGCTTTCAATAAGGACGTGCATGTTGCACCTTGTCCATTTAGATTAAATGTTTCAGTTAACTGATGGTAGTTTCCCAGTTAACTGTGTAGGTTCATTCAATTAGGTTTAGAGAATAAGATCTTGCATGTCTTGTAAGACTGTAGTTGACTCAAGGTGATTTTAGGGTTGCCTACACCTTGAAGTCTATAAATAAGAGCTTTCAGCTCATTTGTAATTAGCTTTTCCTGGTGATAGAGAATTGCTGCGCTGTCGCAACATGCCTATTCTCAAGATTGGTTCACCCTTGTAAATTAGAACTTTTGCTTGATAGCATACATGCTGCGCCTACCTTGCCTGCAGTATTGCTATTATTGTATCTGTTCAAAGAGTGATTGCTGTTATAATAAATTTCTGCGCCTACCTTGCCTTCATATTATTGTTATGGTGTTTATTCGACCTTAGTTAAATGGGGTTGCTGGTTTGATCGTTATTGCATGCGTGTTGCGTCTATACAATCTACTATCCCAGTTGCTTACCTTTTGTTTTGTTTATTATAAGCCTATTCAGAAGAGCAAATAGTTGCGGCTACCTTGCCTTCATGTTGTGAGCCCGCACCTGGAGTTTATCGTACAATACATTCTTGCTCCATTTCCTGGTGCTCTGTTTCTTGAGGAAATTGGATAGATATTAAAGAAGTTAGCTTAGTTGTAGTTACATGATCTGCGAAACCAAAAAATACTTAGCTGCAACGTTCTAGGTTTTCTTAACCTTCTGCCTTTACCAGCTGAGAACAAAAAGATAGGACATTAGTTTAGTTTTCTATTTCATGCATTCCAGCACAACGAGGGAGCTTCCCCTCCTAATTTGAAGAGCACTCATTGCGTAGTGTGCATAGCTGTGCGTACAAACTCACACTCCAGAGGTGTTAGTTCTTATGCCAACATTACCATTATTACGGCCATTGCCGTTGTTGCCGATGCCGTTGTTATGGGCATTGGCATTATAGAGGCGGTTGTTCGCCATTGCTTGAGCTGGAGGTTCTTGTTGGTGTTCTTCTAGAAAGTGTTCAGGAACCTCTTCAAAGATTTGATCTATATCGGATGCTTCTCCGATGTCTTCTTGAAAACGGGGATTATTTCTCCTCCGCACGTATACTTGGTGAGCCAGGATGCTTACTGCCACGCGGGTGGTGGTAACACTGGTCTCTCAGCTGCAAGATCGGCCTTTCTTTCTTCCTCGTCCAGAGTAATAACTGCGGCTCTACACTAAGCTGGTGTTGTATTCTTTTCAAAGATGAGAGTACGCAAGCTATTGATGATGTCCGTCTGCTCTCCTTCAATGAATGTAATATCTGGTTGGAGAGTTGCTGGAGCAAGATCAGGTTGTTCAACTGGTGCCCAAGGATGCCAGATGCCCATTTCGTGTCATAAAAGCGTTAAGCTTTTCTTGAAGTTTTATGCCTCATTGCCCCACGGTGGGCGCTATAAAACTGTTGGCGTTTCAATTAGCAGCTCTGGAGTGCTTATTGGAAACAGACAGCTATTGCAAGTGTGTTAGTACATGCTCTTTGGATTATAGAGAGGAAGATCTCTCTTTGCTGATTTTCTATGTAAAAAAGTGTACTAAGGTTCCTATCTTTTTTACTCAGCGGTAGGACACAAGGGTGCATAAACACAATGTGCCGTAGCTAAGCTTTTTCTGTGGTTTCCGCAGATTCTTAACTATGACTAACTAGCTTCTAGACTATCCTACCTCCTCAAGATAAACGGAGCATGAGGGCGTAGGAGCGAAATGGATGGGTTGGATCACTTGAACCCTGCATCTCAGTGGAATATGGCTGAGGCTCTGAACTCTCAGATATATACCAAGATAAGGTTTGATGCAAGTAAACACTCTTTTACGATAAACTGGATCTGAGACTTGCCAAGGAGGAGGAACCCCTGTTCGAGGTATAGGCTTGGAAATAGCTTGCTGGAAACAAGGTACGATGATCTGACTAACACGATTCCTGAGGAGGTGAAGACACTTGTCCAAAGTGTAGGCTGAAAGACAAATCATTAAACAACATCACACGATAATGATCAATAACAAAATATCCAAGGAGGTGACGACACCTGTCCGAGGAGGAGATTGAAACAATAGACTATTTAGAACAAGACTTTTAAAAGACTCAAGTATTTAGATCAAGCAAGCATGCGCCATCTGATTTATTTCTTCAAGCTTCTCCAAAGAACTACAAAGGTCGGGACAGGAAAGGCATGAAATCATGCACAATTGCGATCAACCAACGAACTCTCATCCAAGAGTGAACAAATATGAACAAGCTAACTCTGACAACAATGGCGTAGCAATTTTGCTTAGCAAATAAAGGTTCCACAAATAATGAGCCCAAGGCTCTTATTTATAGAAACTCAAAGGAGTAGGCAACCCTAAAATCTCGTTGAGTTAATAATCAATTCTTGTCAATCAGCAAGATTTATTCCTATGTCTAAAAGTAGGTGAGCAAGTAGTTAACTGGAAATCTACTTCAGTTAACTAATACTAAACAAGAGTCAAACTGGGAGTCTACTTAGTTGACTGACACCTAACTAAAAGTGAACTATAATTACAAATGTGTCTCCAAATAGACATCCACCTTTTAAGGAGATATGAGATCCATAAATCGTGGGAGTCAATTAGACATCCTAGATCAGTGGGATATGACATGCATGATTTGTGGAGACTTGGAGTCAACTTGGAAATTGGCATCAAGTTGACATCAATCATATTTATTGCTATTTGGAGTGTAGGACGTCCTTCCTTGGTGCTTTACACCTCTTCGCCACTAGTCAACAAAGTCTCAGTCTAGTCATTGACCTCTTCAGCACCCGGGCTATTAATGCTCCTTAAAATGACTGTGTGGCGTCTCAGCATCTCTTCCCCTGTCACAAGCTGCTGTTGATAGTTTATGCATTGGGCAACTGCTTCATCCAACTAGATAGACATGGCTGCAATTTTGGCTAACTTGCAACCATTGGGATCTCCAAGGAATGAACCACGGATGATGTCTTGAAACTGTCTCTGTACCATTCTGAGCTCAATGTATTCCTTTCCCTCACGCTAATATTCTAACTTAGGGAAGGATACTACCAACATTCTTGCGAAGTTGATAATATTAGCTACAAAATTTATGTAATCAATCAGCTCCACTGAATTGGCATCGTAGGCTCTCACTTTGTATGCTAATTGTTCTTTCCAATCAAAGAGATGGCGTTTGTTCTCGGTGGTTGTAACTGACTGATATGCATGTTGTAGATCAGGAATTGTCTCTTCCTCTCTCAGCCTCTCTTGAGCTGCCTTTGAGGGATTCGTTCAACTCAAAATAGTGCCGTTGCCCTTGCTCGTGTCGTAGGCATTTGGAATGAAAAACAAAATTAAAAATAAAAACCTAAATCATTAAAAATGTAAAATACCTGGTAAATAATGCTGCCCTTGAAAGATATATGATGAATCTTGAGCTCTCCTCTGGATCAATTAGCACTTCTTAGACTCTCACACAGTCTCCAGATGTAGTTGCAGGCACGCAGGGGTAAAGAAATGAGAAATAAAACAAAAAAAATTAATTTACACTTGACTTTAGACTTGACTTAAGTCTTAAAAGTTTAATAATATAATAATATATTATATTTATGTTAAACTTAAATCTTAACTATGTAAATCTTTGTTTTTTAATTTTTTTAAAAAATCATTATTTTAATAGAGGGACGTGGGAAACTTGGAGTCTTGGAGACGCCTAGAAGACTTTGAGTGGAGACATCCAGAAGACTCCGAGACTCGATGAAGTCTCCTTTTGAAGGAAACGTTCAGGAGACGACAAAGGGACAGGGAGACGGTGGGGGGACGTTTCCTTGATGTCTCCACGTCTCGAAAACATCCCCGTCTCCAAGACGACTCATTTTTCGGGGGGGATGCATCCCGATGAAACTATGCTTTGAACCCTACCTCAGAAATAGTAATGGCATCCACCATGTTTTGCCAATAAGGAGATCTATCACAAATAAATAAAATAAAATAAGCATTGTAAATTTGAGAGTTTAAATTTGAATTCAACATACCTCTAAATATAAAAATTCAAGAGATAAAGAATCAAACTATATATTTTAAAAGGAAAATAAAAGAATTAGCTAGCTACGTGGAATGGAATGGTGCAATAGAACAAAAAGTCTATAGTTGCAGTTTTAGTTGCATCATGTTTATCCTTGTTCCAACCCATGCTCTCAAGTGACTGTTGGGACCCCAAAGTAGTGCGCGGAAAAATATATGAATCTAACCTAGATGTATGAACTGTAGGCTCAATGCTAACACTACCACTGCCACTACCACTACCAGTACTTGTATTCAAAGATGGATGAAATGGAGAAACGGAGGAAGACTCAAATTCCACCAATGGCTTCCATTTCCTCTCATTGTTTCTTTTTTAGTTCTTTTTATTGCTCAAAGGTTTCTAATCGAACTTGCACTTCAGGCATAACATCAATAAATAGTTCTGGGCATGGTTTAGCATCTCAACATGGTATATGTGCACGATGGTATTTAATTTGTAAATGCCTCCCCCAAGCAAGGTTTGTTTGCAATGAAAACAAATTATCTCTCCTTTCTTTTGCCCAACGATAGCATGTTTCCAACAAGGGTCCCTTCTAACAGGGGTTCAAGACATTGTGATAAAGATAATTTATAAGTCTACAGAATGCTGCAATAACATATAAATAGAAAAAAATAACATTTATGGTTTATAATTAAACTAATGTAGAAAATGTAGGGTTTGCAACTATAATTTTTTTTTTTTTTTACAAAAACACCTATGGTTTGTTAAAAACAAAACAATTAAACACACCTAGGGTTTGTTCTTTGGTTCACTAAAACAAAATAGGAAAAAGAAGAAGAAATGTAAAAGAGAAATGAAATTCTTGTTAAAAAAAGAAACCTTGAAAATACAAACTTACCACTTTAATCCTGCTTGAAATCAATGGCAAACTTTTTCCAATCCTTTGTAGACTCCTCTAGATGCACCAAAAATAGCTACAAACATGCACAAATGTGATTCAACCGCCAAATTTCGCTCAATCTCCTTGCTGGTTTTCCTTCAATGCAATCCAATTTTGGCTCAAAAATCTCTTTTTTCTTCTCGTTTGGCTTGAAAATGAAATTAAGTTGCTTTTAGTGTGTAGGAGACAAATATAAAACAATTTTTTTTTTTTCCATCAGGACTTGCCTAGACTCGCCAAGTCTGATGAGTTTGGCAAGTACTTGGACGTGAAGTCTCCTAGATTTGTTTAGGGTCATTTGCCTTGTGACTGGCTAAGTCTAGGCGATTCTTGGCGAGTCTGTTAACTATGATATGGATCTCTGTTGCAAAATTCACGAGTATTCACGAGCCAAATTGTGGTGTGTCTCAACCCCAACTGCTGATGAAGAATGCAATTTTTGTTTGGTGTTTTGATGTTTTGTAATGTTTTGGTAGGCTTTTGCAGTTATATGATTTTTTGTTGAATTTAATATAAGCAACCAGCTAGACATAATTCATTGCAACAACAAGAATTCGAGCATAATATTCTTCTAAATAGGCTGTAAATAACTTTTATTGATAATAGAACGTATACAAAGCATAACCCACATTAATACATGCTCAAGAATGTGATTATGAAGCTCTTATAAAATTCTGGAAATTAATTGCAAAAACCTGGACTTAATTTGTAGCAGCTATAAAACCCTTGCATGGTACAGCCTGTTTGAAATACGTTTCTTCTTCCCTTCACAATTGATGAAATGCCTCTCGAAAACCCTCAACGCAGCAAAGTAAACCCTTGTGTAGATTCCACAAATATGCAAGTACTGTAGCGCGGGTACTGTAGCATCTACTGTAGCGCGACATTGTAGCATTACTGTAGTGGCACTATTCACGGGTATTGTAGCAGTTTACTATTCATGGGTGCTGTAGCAATTTACCAAGCTTCTAATCTGCAAATGTTTATTCCTTGAAACCTTTGAAACCTTGAATAGAACTTCTCAAATATGCACAAATTTGACTTTTGAATAAAGCCAACTCAGGAGCAATCTTTAGCTAAATCTCTCACAACCTCAGAATGCTAGACTATGAAGAGTTTCTGTTCTCCAAAGCACTGATAGTGACTGAAATCTGCAGAAACCCTTGTTTCACAAACTCCAAAGTTCTCCGAGAAGAAAAAGACAAATTAGAATAATCAACATCATAATGGTTCGATTTGTCTTTGGTGAAATATATATATTCTCCCAATAGGGTCGACCTTTCTCAAAAAGCAATTAAATGATATTAAATTTGCCTCTTTGACTTAGGCTATTTAATTAATAAATTGTAGAAACCCTTGTTTCCCCTGTCCTCTGAAATTGTGATTTTTTTTTATTGTTTTTGCGTATTTTGGTTTTTTTGTGGTTTTTGCATGAATAAAGGAAATTGTGATTTTTCTAGAATTGAATGATAAATTCAAAATAAAATGCTACAATATCAATGTTGATGGAAATACAAGATCTAATACTGGCAATGCATTTATTGATCATCTGGACTCAGTACAATAAAGATCCGGTAACATGCAACAAAGAAACAACATTATTTAATGAAAGAAACTGGTATTAGCAGCAAGCTGGAAGTACATGAATGGTACGGCTTCCACAGGAAAGATGCTTCTCCCTCCGTCTCACAAGCTCAAATGATCCCAGATACCACTGCGCCCAATTTGGTGAAGATGGAAGACCAAAAGAGAAGGCGATTTTCTCTGAGTAAAAATTACGGCCCTTTGTGAGTGGTACGGCCTGACAGCAGAATGGTACGACCTTTCTAACAGCAGCAATAAATCCGTACAGCCTTTAGTAAGATGCCAGATGAAGAACATAGAATATACGCCCCTGAATATTGCACTGCCTGACAACTTCTGAATCCAAACCCTGAATATATAAACCTCTGCGAAGCTCTGTGATCTCTCCTGGATGAAGAAATCTTTCTGCCTGGCAATAAATCGGATGATATTTCACACCCTCTGAATTGCTTTCCCTGGAGATGGCTCGTTCCCCAATGCTCTGAGGCTGAAACCCTTGGCTTCCGTGCTCTGGTTGAAGACTTGATCAATTTTCAATATTCAATAACATAATGGCTCGATTTTCAAAGCAAAGCCTTATATCCCTTTGAAAAGTGCGAATTCCTTCAAAAAGCATCATTAAAATAAATTCGACTTTTCTTTTTAATTATTCCAATAGTCTCAAGTCACATTTTTAATTATAAAATATAATTAAAAACATCCCCTTCCAATATTTCACTTAAGTTATAATATTAAAATATTATAACTTTATATTATATGCTCCAATTAATTAATATTTAATTAATCAATCAAATATTAATATCTCCCTCGAAATGTGTCCAATTCACAAACCGTCTGAAGTTGGTGACTAAGTGAATGATTCTGCACGTGATCAATCCATACTACTAAAAATAGCAGGGTCCCTCGCTAAGTGCCAAATACTGCTAAAAATAGCAACTCAGGCAAAAAGTGTCTGAATGAGCCCGAACGAAAGCCAACTGGTAAAATACTGACAACTGAAGCCAAGCCAAACTCCATCAAGACCCTCTATCCATCCTATCAACCTACGAGGGTCACATAATAGGCTAATCATGTGCTCTGAGAGATGTCAACTAGAAGGGGACATGACATAAATGGCATCCCTTTAAATGAGTAATAAATACTCACTTAAATGAACATTTCGCCCTTTTTATTATAAAGTCATTTAATACTTTATAATAAGCCATTTAATTAATTAATAACTTTAATATTTCACTTTAAATGACTTTATAATATAAAGTCATAATAATAATCATTTAATTATTATTAAATGCTCCATTATTCTCTGTTTGCTCAACAAACTGCCAAACTGGGTCGAAATTGAGATAGCCAACTGAGCCAGGTGCCCTGCCATAAATAGTAACCTTGATGACCTGACTTACTATAAATAGTAAGTGCCTAAATAACACTCTATAAGCATCTGCAAAGGTCCAAACCTGAATCAGAAAGTGAAGTATTGTCTCCAACCACCGAGTAACTGCCACAAAGGACCCTCTGTCCATAACTGTCAGCCTACGAGGGTCAAAAAGATAGGCTCACTCTTCAACAAACAATGTTAGCTAAAACGGGGACATTACACAAATGGTCGGGCAAGTTACTTGCCCAATAACTTGCTGATGATTTTTTGAAAAACTTGTGGCAATTTTTCTGTGCAAAACTTGCGAGTTTTTTGTCAATAACTTATCCAATATAATTTTTTTTTTCTTGCTTGCAATTTAAAAAATATGATTTTTACTTCATTTTCATATGTGGTTGGCGACTTAGGGCATATTGCGACACGACGACTAGCAATGAAGGTTCGTATGTTTCAAAGGCCTTAATTTTGGTTTGACGACGGAGGCTCCGCCCCTCAACCTCACCCTGTATCGCAACAAGGAGCGTGCTAGGGGCGTTGCCCTCAGACTCCCACAAGAGGGGCCCCTTAACCCCATTGGAGGTGTTGCCCCCAAATCCCCACAAGGGCCGCTACCCCTTCACCCCATTGGGGGTGTTTCCCCCAAAACTCCATGAGGGGCACTGCCCCTCAATGCCATCGGTTTCTCCATTCCCAAATCCCCATTAGTTATTAGGATCTCTTGTTAGAAAATAAAATTGATTACAATGAGGGGGTGATGAGGACTTGGAATATAAATTTCAAGTGTGCTAACTTAGATGTTATTATCACACAACTTGCCAAAAATCTCTTTTGATGAGACAACTTCTACATATGACATGACTAGTGGAAATTGCATTGTAACCCATGTAGAGATTTTTGGTCTTTTTACCTCCACAACTACTATTTGATGTATTGGCCATTAGAATGGTTAATGGGGTTGAATTCTTCAAGCTTAATTGTCACAAGCTTCTGCTATGTACCTATGGGTCATAATCTTTTCGGTGCTTCTTATTGATTGATTCCCATAAGTAAATTATGAAAGGGAACATTTTCAACATTGCAAACGCATTTGTTTCCTTGTTGGTGAAGCAATTGATAACAAACAAGGATTCTAGTTATTGCGGCTAATTATCCAATGCCTTTATGTTGATTTTTTCTTGGAGAATCAATTTATGAAGATATACTTGAACCTTGAAAAGCATGTTGTTTCAGAACAAGGGATTCTTGGAATTCAAGGAATATGAGTACTTGGAAGGACCTAGTTGTATTGTTAGGGTAGTCCTTTGTTTCTTCAATGTGTCCTCATTGAGTTGTTGAATTTCTATAAAATATTTGATGGTTTTCATGGGAGAATTAGCCATCTTTGTCCTAATAGTTGATTCTCTAGAAAATTTTCCAAGCTTGAGAGAATTGACCATCTAGAAAACCTATCTACTGAGATAGATTCATAACATGCTTATGAACAACATTGGGAAAGGAAAATTATTAGCGTAGGAGTTAAGCCTTCTTAGGAGTGTGCTGTACCCAAAATAAATTTTTGCTTTTAAGAGACATTTTTGTTAAAATGATCTAAGTCATGTAAATGTGTTGCCAAAAGTATGTTTTAGGTCAAATAGAAGGTAAAGTTTTTTTGGGTTTATCTTAAGGAACATGTGCAAAATTTTGAAAATTTGAAAATTAGGGTTTTGTGCACTTATTTTTAGGGAAACCCTGAAAATAGGACCTTGCCAAAATTCATTGAAAATAATTTTGATAGGATGAATTGACTCCACGATCACACTGGTCAAGTCAAAATCACCAAAAAGTTAGTTTTACTTTGGTGGATCTATTTTCATTTTTTAGGAATAAAGTTAGGAGCTCCGTAGCCATTAATCGCAGATTGGCCAATGCCAGGTGCTGAAAGTTAAGCTTCAAAAGCTTCAACAAAGAAACCATAGCGGAAATACTCCAAAAAGATGCTATCTCACGGAGGGGATTCTCAAAATCAGAAAAATGCCAAAAATGACTAACTCTTGAAAAACCAACGCCTTGCTACCAAGGAGGATAGGAAATTACACTTGGGAAAAGCGCCCCTGCTGAAGAGAGGCGCCCTTGAACAAGAATATTTTGATGTCAGTTTTAAGAAGACTTGTCTTCGGATGATCTCTTCAACACCAACTTAGCCTCGCAACGAACCTGTCAGCTAGCCTACAAGACATATCAAACGGCAGCAATGGTTGATCATCAGAGCATGCACAGTTAGTGGAAAATCAATGCATAACAAAGCAAAGGCACCCCTACTGGCTAGGGGTGCCCTTGAATCTGAGGCACCTGATCAAGTTTCCAACAACTGCTTTATACATGGCATCTGCTCAGCTCTCTCTCAGCTTCACGATCAATCCAACTATGCATCCACAAAACCTGTCAAGCAATCAGAGGTAGAGATCAAGCAGAAAACACCTAATAATGGTGAAAGCTGAAGGAAGAATGCCAAGAAATTAGCTAAGTGTTGGTCAAAAGAGCCCCTGCTGAAGAAAGGCACCCACCTTTTTGGGCAGTCAGATGCAGCTTATGAGCTTAGTTACCTCTAGGATGATCTTCTCCATTATGATCGATCTCAACAACGACACCGTCAACAAAGAAACAGAGTAATCTGACACCTGACAACAAAGATCAAACTAGGGCCACTCTCAAAGGTACATGAAAATCATAAGTCAAAAAGCCAAAGGCGCCCCAACTGGCCAAGGGCGCCCAAGCTTTGGAAAAACCTAAACTGACTTTCAAGAGCTGAGATACCAAACATCCTTTCTAGGACTGAGTTGGTTATCCACCCCACGTTTCGGTGAGATCGTCAAACTCACTAGTCAGCATTGATCTCGAATCAGAACATGGAGGGTCAAAATGATGAAATCGAAGAACAGTCAAGAAATTGACTAAGTCTGAAGCCAAAAGCGCCCTTGCTAAGGAAAGGCACCTTTGATTGGAAGGCATCAAATTCAGAATGCAATTCTCCCAAGTACAGTACAAGACCAAAACGGTCTTGTACCATGATTTCTTGAAAACAATTGACACTTACTTGCATCAGAAGAACCCATAGGTCAATTCAGAAGATTTGGAGGTTGGAGGGCATCAACCATATCATGTTACAAAATATTGAGCAATCCGGATTGCTTGAGGGTGCGTCAATCCCCATCACATTATAGAGCGTGGAGTTTGTAATTGCTTGCATTAAGCATTACAACCCTACCACACAAGAAATCCAATCAGTGGATGGGAGGGTGATTTGTAGCCTTAGACCAAAGGATGTCGAAAAATGTTTTGCTATTCCACCACGTCCGACAAATAAGGTCATATCTGTGAAAGAATGTGAAAGAGCATTTGAAGTGGCAAAGGATAAATGTTAGTTGAGAATGGCAAAAAAATGGCTAAAAGTGAAAAAGGCCAGCGTACTCAAGAATGTTGGGCGAGGAGAATTACGAGACGAGTATGCAGTGATGATCACTCTACTCAGTCGGGTCACTGGACAGGAGGAGGGGAACCAATTTCAGCTGTGGATGTACTACATCATTGCTAAGATTGTCATCGACAAAGTGCATTACGATTGGGCCACCCTCATCAGTGATACACTCCACCAGCAAATGACCGGGTTCTTAGAGGGTCACAGGTTACACATGTGCTCTTACCTTGTATACCTGGTTGCCTTCCAAGGCCAATTCAAAACATTGAACATTGTGGAAACCTTAGATGTGCAGAAGGTCCACAAACATTTTCCATGACTTGAGTTTACTCTAGCAGAACGACATTTCAAATGGATAAATGATTTGTTCATTATGCACACTGTAAGGGACCTCGACCATGAACTGCATGTACATATATCACCAACAACCAAGGAGGCAATGGTGGACTGGGTGGATTGGTTTATCCAATTCCCCACCTTCACCTATATACGCGTATATGGGTACAACAGTCATCCTGCCATGATGCCCCACTACCCTTCAGATAGGGTGGTTTTCATGGAGTTCTTGCGGCAGTTGGCTGAAGTTCATTCTCACCTACGCCTAAAGAAGAAGACAACTGCAAGCTGTCCTATCCAGATGGGACTCTACAGGTGTAAGACAGCGGCTAATGCCAAAATCATGTGCCAAGAGACGGTGAGACTCGATCTCAAATATCTCATTGAGAGGCGGTCATATGATCCGAGAGGCCTTTATGCAATGCATCTTGAGCAACACTCACCACACAAGTCTTCCATGGAAGACTACTGGGTCAACTGTGTTGATGAGTTTGATGTATGAAGACGAAACTATAGCCGGTTTAGGCTCTCACAAATTGTTGATTTCATGTCAGAAGATGTTGAGGGCCTATCTGATGATAAAGGGGAGGTTATTCTCCCCACATTCTTCGTGGATCAAGTAGACTCACAACCACTTGGGAAAGTGGATTGGTATGCCAAGGAGAACACATCTGTGGAGGAAAGAACAAGTAGGGTTGTCAGACATAGTCAACTCTACTTGGACAACAAAAGGATGAGGAAGGTAGTAATTCCATGCATAGAGCCGCCACTGGTTCAATCTTCACTACCTTCCATGTCAAGGAAGAAGCCCAAATGAAAGTAATGGAGTAATCCTCCCAAAGGGATGCGAATGTCAGGGCATACATGGGGAAGAACACAGATTGCTGATACAAATCAGCAAGAAGTATATGTGGAGACAGCCACAAACATGCCCGAGATAGTCATGGAATCTACTGCACCTGAGCCAGTGATTGAGGCAATCACAGTCGAAACAAAGCCCATAATAGAAGTAGTTGCAGTGGATACAGTGTCTGTGGTTGAGATAGAACCACCTACTTCACCACCATTGCAGCAGTCACAAGTCCGCATTGACTTGGACTCTCCACCACGAGACATCGATGCAGCACAATCTCATTCATCGGGCAATCAGAGGCCTAACATTACTCCTTCTAGCGAGGCTAGTCGGAATTCCATCTGGCTTGAGGGTCTCCTAAGAAGGAAGAGGGAAAGGCCATCCTACCAGCTTGACTTCATTGAGTCTGATCATGCCTCTGTAGACATGCCAACGAAGAAATTGAAGAAGTAGGTTCATGTAGGAAGGAATGCAGATAATGAATTGGTCATAGAGACGGCTGTCCCACCCGAGGACAAAAATATACATGAGGTAGAGGTTGAGGACTTCAGACTATTGAAGGCCAACCTCGGTAAGACTACTCGTCAGGTGGAGGCAGATCTTCTTGGAATTGCCTCAGTGAGTGCTCAAGAAAGAATGGCTAAGGACGGTCGAGACAAAGCATCCTTAAAGGCTGAAAACCAATAGTTGAGGATGTACATATCAAGCTTGATGCACGACACTCCCAACTTCTCTGCTTTGCCACGAGAGTTGCTAGACCTCCCCGAGGAGCAAAACCATCACCGACTGATTACATATGGCAAACACTTGAGAAATCAAGTGGAGGAATTTGTTGTCAGAGGACGGTGTATACTGGCAAAAATATACCAGTTGAGAGATAGAGCACATGGACTTCGCGCAGAGATTCAACAGTCAAAACTAAAGATAGCAGAGAAGAGGCCAAGGGATGAAATCACTGTCACGGATTTGCAATCGGCGTACCAATCAATTACCACTGTAGAGAACAAGCAATATCTCTTTGCTTGGAAAGAACAGTTGGCATACAAGGTGAAAGCCTATGATGCCAATTTTGTGGAACTGATCGAGTACCGACATATTGTGGCAGATATTATCAAATTCACAGGAATGTTGGTAATATCCATCCCTTTCCTTTATCAACATGAGGGAGGTGTGCACATCGAGCTAGGTGTAGTACAAAAACAATTCCAGGATGTTGTCCGTAGCTCATTCTTCGATGATCCTGATGGTTGCAAGTTGGCTAAGGTTGCAGCCATGTCCACCAAACTGGATGACACAACTGCCAAGTGCATAGAATATCAACAACAACTTGCGAATGGTGAAGAGATGCTCAGATACCACATCATTGTCCTACAGAGCATTAATTGCCCAAAAGCTGAAGAAGTCAATGAATGGATAGAAAACCTGTTGACCAGTGGAGCAGAGGTGTGAAGCATCCACCTAGGATGTCCTATGCTGCAAAATAGCATTAATGGTGACAGGAGTTAACTCGATGCCTCATTCCAAGTTAACTCCAGGTCCCACTGATCATGCATGTTAGATTCCACCAATTATGGATGTGTTGGCGTAAGAACTAACACCTCTGGAGTGTGAGTTTGTACGTACAACTATGCACACTACACAATGAGTGCTCTTCAAATTAGGAGGGGAAGCTCCCTCGTTGTGCTGGAATGCATGAAATAGAAAACTAAACTAATGTCCTATCTTTTTGTTCTCAGCTGGTAGAGGCACAAGGTTAAAAAAACCTAGAACATTGTAGCTAAGTATTTTTTGGTTTCACAGATCATGTAACTACAACTAAGCTAACTTCTTTAAAATCTATCCAATTTCCTCAAGAAACAGAGCATGAGGAAATGGAGCAGGAATGTATTGTACGATAAACTCCAGGTGCGGGCTCACAACATGAAGGCAAGGTAGGCGCAACTATTTGCTAATCCGGGAAGAAGTTTATTAAAACAAACAAATGAACGGTAAACCTGGTACAGCTTCACAACATGAAGGCAAGGTAGGCACAACTATCTGCTTGGCTGAATGAGTCTACTATCACACACATCAAACGATAAGCTTTAAGTACAGTTTCGCAACATGAAGGCAAGGTAGGCGCAACTATTTGCTCTTCTGAATAGGCTTATAATAAACAAAACAAAAGGTAAGCAACTGGGATAGTAAATTGTATAGACGCAACACGCATGCAATAACGATTAAACCAGCAACCCCATTTAACTAAGGTCGAATAAACACCACAACAATAATATGAAGGAAAGGTAGGCGCAACAATTTATTATAACAGCAATTACTCTTTGAACAGATACAATAATAGCAATACTACAGGCAAGGTAGGCACAACAATTTATTATAACAGCAATTACTCTTTGAACAGATATAATAATAGCAATACTACAGGCAAGGTAGGCGCAACATGTATGCTATCAAGCAAAAGTTAAATTACAAATGAGCTGAAAGCTCTTATTTATAGACTTTAAGGTGTAGGCAACCCTAAAATCACCTTGAGTCAACTAAAGTCTTGCAATGCATGCAAGATGTTATTCCTAAACCCTAATTGAATGAAACTATACAGTTAACTGGGAAACTATCATCAGTTAACTGAAACATTTAATCTAAATGGACAAGGTGCAACATGCACGTCCTTATTGAAAGCAAGTCAACTGGAATGCTATTGTCAGTTGACTGAAAGATCTAATCTAAACTCCAAGTGCATGTAGATGTTTCCAAGAAAGACATTCCATGCAGTGTGTAACAATAAGTTAACTCGGAAAGAGGTCTCGAGTTTAACTCCTGTGTCTAATGTCTATCTTGGAAAAAGGCAAGACGCCTTTAACTGAAGTGTACTGGCCCTGATCTTGAGAAATTAACCCATCTACGAGGTCGTTGACTGCATCTCCATCTGGGGAACTGAAGCTCTGGCGAAGAATCCTATGTCTGTGCAGCATGTCTTCTCCATTAGTCATCTGACATTGGAACTCACCCTTTCTCCTGATTGCCTCATCAAACAATGTTGACATGGCTGTAAGTTGATTCATCTTACAGCCAACGGTCTCACCACTGAAAATACCGTGAATAAGTGCTTGGAGCTCTAACTGGATGTCAGCAAGCTCAACATAGTCACCACCCACATGCTGATATACACATGGTAATTGAGACACAAAGTCTCTTATATAGTGGAGTGCACTAGTAACATGCTCTCTGCTCTCAGCCACCTCAGATGCTATCATCTTGTTCTGACACTTATCCAGTCCAGCATTGAATGCCTGCTTGCTCTGACTCATGGAAATGACCATCCCATCCGAATGTTGAGGGATATCCATACTTCGCTCGATATCAAGGGGTTTGAGACTGCATATGACACGTCCATCTATTGACCGTATCTCTCGTGTAGCGGAATTGTAATTCTTGATGCAAGATATTACAAACTCCATGCAATGCACCGAAATAGGTATGGAAGTGGCCTCAAGTAACCCTGATTATTGAATATTCTTGATAATTGAATCCTTGATTTTGAGTGGATCCAAAACTACCTCCGGCAACACCTTATGTAGATCTGTATCAACTGTTCCAATGAAGTCGTGGGTTAAGACCGATTTGGTCTTGAATTCGAGCTGAGTGAACTGCATTTTGAAAAACTTGCCTGT
The DNA here is from genome assembly GCA_007115665.2 of Sequoiadendron giganteum. Classification (NCBI taxonomy): domain Eukaryota; kingdom Viridiplantae; phylum Streptophyta; class Pinopsida; order Cupressales; family Cupressaceae; genus Sequoiadendron; species Sequoiadendron giganteum. The sequence goes on from CM021104.1 coordinate 384,136,201, forward strand.
TGACTGTGCACACGGCTATATTCTGACAACTTTTCTGGAAAGCCAAAAATAGCCTATTGAGGCTAAAAATAGCTTGTCGGATGAGAATTTTTACGAAAAAATCTAAGCTATGGGTTTTGTCCAGAAAATGATTCTAAGACAACCCAGAATGTTAGAAATGCAAAAATTTACCCTTTACTCAGCCATGCAAAAGAATTTCGGTTGAGAAAATTAAAGCTTCAAGAACAGATGTTTTGGAACAAATTTTCCTGAAAAATTCTGGCACATGGGTTTTGCTGAGAAAGCTCTTCTGAATCAACCTAGATATTTTGTTTTGCCAAAATCTGCCAACACTTCGAACATGCAAGAGAATTTAAGACGAGAAGATGGAAGAAATATAGAAGAGAAAAAGACTTTTTATTATTTTGATTGTTTTATTTTTGTCTCCTCCTTTCAAAATCGCCACTTTGCCTTGAATCTGAACTTGTACCTGCAAAAGAATATTTTATCACCTTCGAACTTGATCCTTTGATGAAAATTCGCCAATCTCTTTGAAGAAATTCGAACTTTCAAAGCTGTGTGAATGATGAAAGGTGCCATGCTTGGTTAAATAAACAATTCGTCCCATCATGCATGCATAATGCAACCCTAATTTAGAAAAAAGAATTCGATTGGCTTCTCTCTAGTTGAACTGCCACTGTCTCTGAGTCTTTAGACTAAAAATAATATCTTAATTTTAAAACATGCAAAAAACTAAAAAATGGCGCCAATATCTATCTTTGAAGAAATTCGTCACTTTTCAATGCTCTACATGCAAAATATTTTTTTTCATTTTTGCCAAAAATAGCATCTTGCTGTGCTCAACACACTTCCCTGATTCTAAAAAGTCAAATTTTGATCTTTTAGGCTTCCGTTTGCAAGAGTTATGAGATTTTTGAGAATCTCCTATTTTGTAGCTGACTGCAAAGTTACAACTGACCTTGTTCAACTCTGATTTCCGGATGATTGAATGATCCTGCGACCGTGCTGAGATATCCACCGCGAAGCTTGCATGACAAGGATGAAATGTCTATTGGGAGCAACTACTGCTAAAATCATCATCTGATACCTTAGAAAATTAGGCACCTCTGATTAAATTGATGTTTTGACTCCATACTTAGCCATTTCTCTGTTTTTGCCATTCTGATGCTTCAAACTGCCACTGACAATGAATAATGAACTCCACTGATTGAATAATGGATTCATTGCATGACTAGAAGTATTCTGCATCCAATGACTGTATGTGAGGGATCTGAAAATTGTATTAAAAACCCCAAAAGAATGAGTGCCCCTATTTTGTGATAGCTCAAACACCATTTTGACAAAAGTGTGATTTTCATCTGAACACCATACTTTGACCCTTGATACCGGGAACTGGAATGTTTCGATATGCGTGCCACCTGTCTTGCTATATAGTTTGGTCAACTTGCAAGAGATGTTCTTGGAGACGATGAAGCCAGAAAATTGCTTTTAAGGCCACTAAAAGAAAATCGCCTTTTTCAAAGAAAATTATATTCTTACACTTAGTCATTTTTTGAACTGCCTTCAATCAGCTCTTCTTTACAGCATTATCATCTCGACCTCGCACGTACAAGCATTCGCCAAATCCCGGAGGCTGTGGGCTAGACTCGTTGGATAGCTTGAGTAATTGCACACAAGTCTTGTGAAGACTGTAATTGCAAATAACCCTGTCTGGCAGGCCTAAAGGAGAATCGCCCCTAGCCTACAGTTGTGCAACTTTGTGTAGCTAATTTTCACCATCCTCTGTTTTACGTGCTCGGTAGGACCTTTGTCACAGTTACTCAGAACATCGGATCGTCTTGTGAACGGGTACACTGCAAAACTGAACTGAGCTGGAAGAGATCTCAGGAAGACCTCAATTGCAAATTCATCCATCAAACAGGTCTTATTCAGGGTCGCCCCTGGGCTATAGGGGAGCGGATTTGCATTCTGAAAAACTTCTTCTGACATGTATCCTGCCTGCAATTTCCACTTCTAACGCTGATAACTGGATTTTTGTACTGGATATGCTTCCGCTTGATAGCTCGTTGAAAAGCCAAACTAATTCTGCAAAGATTCAAACCATCAAAACACACAAGCATCTAGATCTGGGCCTTCAAAAAGAAAATCGCCCTTGGGCTAGAAGGGAGCGAATTTGCATTTCTAGATTGCCTCCTTGTGAGAAAACACTCTTCGCAACCTCTGCTTCTGTCTTCGTTTGCCAGAGTTCTGCAACTCGGATGATCCTGCTTCATGGCTAATCGGAAAGCTGACTGAAAACTGAACATAATGAATGTATCCTTCATCCAAAACACTCAAATCTTGACCTTCAAATGGAAGGGCACCCCTGGGCTACAAGGGAGCGGATTTGTTTTGAATTCATTGATTTTCACCATTTTATGCTTTGCAAACGCTGTATCCATCATTGCGGTTGACCATGTCGAAGCGTTGTGACTGTTGAGGTGTGTGGATGACTATACTTCATCATTTTCACATGTACGGACACTATAAAGTTGATTTGCACATTGATTGCGCAAGTGTCTACTACGTTACATAGTAAAAAGTTCCTAGACTTAGAATGTTTTAGCACTTTTTGCCAATCTGAAAATCCCCTCCATGAAAAAGCATTATTTCCAACATCTTTTATCGTAGAGCGTTCCTCTTTGAGTTTCAGGCTTAGATATTGATACCTAGTACTGGCTGACTGCCATTGATGACCTCGAAGATCCTAACTTTTCTCCTAAAAAAGTGGAAACTACCCACTAGCCTTAAATTGACTTTTAACTGAAACTGACTTCACCACTGTGATTGTGATGTGAAATAAGCCAATCAAAATTAATTTCAGCCAATTCTGACAAGTTTCTATTTTTTAGGGTTTCGAGCTAAAAATAGATTTCAGAAACCCTAATTTTCAAAATTTTCAAATTTTGCCAGTATCTTCCTGGCATCACACTGACTAAAAGCTCTTACTTTATTTGCCCAAAAACTGAGTTTTGACCCCACTTTTACAAGGTTTAGACCATTTTAAGCAAAATGCCTTAATGAAGCAAAAATTTCGGTTTGGGTACAACAGGATGTCTATTTCTAGATCTCCACTAATTGTGGATCTCTATTTTCGAGGCACATTTTGTAATTTAAGTTCATTTATAGTTAGGTTTCAGTCAACTGAAGTAGATTTCCAGTTGACTCTTTGTATAGTTTCAGTTAACTGAAGTAGATTTCCACTCAACTTCTTGCTCACCTACTTTTAGACATAGGAATAATTCTTGCTGATTGGCAAGAACTGATTGTTAACTCAAGGAGATTTTAGGGCTGCCTACTCCTTTGAGTTTCATAAATAAGAGCCTTGGGCTCATTATTTGTTTAACTTTTATTTACTATGGAAAATTGCTGCGCCATTATTGCTAACAAGTTTGAAAGTGCATATCTGTTCACTCTTGGATGAGAGTTAATTGGTTGATCACAATTGTGTATGATTTCGTATCTTTGCTATCCCAATTCTTTGTAATTCATTCAGAAAGCTTGAAGAAGGAAATCAAAAGGCACATGCATTTTGATCTAAAGATTTGAGTTTTTCCAAACGTCTTGTGTTTATAGCTTATTGTTTGAATCTCCTCCTTGGACAGGGGTTCCTCCTCCTTGGATATTTTGATATTGATAGTTATCATGTGATGTTGTTTAATGAATTGTCTTTCAACCTACACTTTGGATAGGTGTCGTCACCTCCTCGGGAATCTTGTTAGCCAAGTCATCGTACCTTGTTGTTTCTAGTGAGTTGTTTCCCAGCCTATACCTTAGACAGGGGTTCCTCCTCCTTGGCAAGTCTTAGATCCAACTTACTGTAAAGAGTGTTCGTTTGCATAAAACCTTATCCTAGCATATATCCGAGAGTTCAGAGCCTCGGCCATATTCTAAGGAGACGGGTGGATTCAAGTGATCCAACCAATCCATTTCACTCCTATGCCCTCATGTTTTGTTTATCTTAAGGAGATAGGATAGTTTAGAAGCCAGTTTAGTTGTAGTTGAGATCTGCAGAAACCAAAGAAAGCCTCAGCTGCAACGCATTGTGTTTATGCACCCTTGTGTCCTGCCGCTGAGTAAAAAAGATAGGAACCTTAGTTTAACTGTACCTTTTTTACACAATACAAATCAGAAAAGAGGGATCTTCCTCTTTATAATTCGAAGAGAAGTATTAAAACACTTGCAATAGTTGTCCATTTCCAATAAGCACTCCAGAGGTGCTAATTGAAACGCCAACAGAGGGCTAAGGAGCTGCATGTATATTCTTAGCCATGTGCTATTTTCTAGCCAAATCTAATTAAGTGGATTACATGCCTATTTTTAGATGGTTGTTGCTCTATTTGTACATCCATATTATGAGTTAATTTATCAATTCAGCTATTGCATTCATATCTCTGCATTTTTTCATTTTGTGTTTATGCTTGCATGTGCTTAACTCACATGTCTCAAACTGGTACGAGCACCAATCTAGTAGATCTTGTGCACTTTTACATGGGATTAGAGCGGGATTGGAAATCATTTTCCTGTTCGGTAATTGATTGTTAAGTTTTTTTTTGCAATTTGTGGAGATGTTGGTTGCATGCATAGTTTGGTTGCTGTGTGTTTTGTCTTCAGGAAAAAAATGAGCAGAGTTTGTGGATCTCTGAGTTGTATCTATTTGTGTTAGATCTTAGAAAGGCTGCACAAATCACAAAAGCAGATTTTACAAATGAAGGCCGCACGAATCTCACAAAGGCTGATCCAAAGGTTTGTGTATGAGGCCACGACCTGGTTTGAAGAGGCTGCAATTGGGTTTAAAATGGCCACAATCTTGATTCACTATTTCAGGCGTGTTGATCTCTATTGGGGTGTTATTCTATCTTTGTGCATGTACGACTTGTGAAGAGGGGCGATTGTAAGTGTAGACTCTCTTGCAGAGCCTACACCGTAGAGGAGAAAGCAGTCTAGTAGCAATTTGACCAACAAATTCATTGTAGAGAGGCTTGAGCAGCGAGCACATAGCAACCTCATTATTGATGGGAGTCAGTGACATCAACAATCCATTGCTATTACATGAACCATGGAAGGGAGGAGGAACTCACCAAAAGGTTTAGCCCCTAGTCACACGAGGGCTAAAACCATGGGTTGGGTACTAGTAAGGGCTTATCTTCACCCCCCTCTCCAATTTCAATTTGAAAGGTAAATTTAAGTTTATAAGTGCAAAAAATAAACTAGACAATGTAGGCAAATATTGGAATTATTATAACTTTTCATAGGCAACTCAAGATTGAGTGCCGTTTTGTTTTAAGTGAATAATTTCCTATGCCCGATCCATTGAGAACATTATCACAGTAAAATTATAAAGTGTCTTTTTTCGTTCCATTAAACTTGTCTATGCACTAAATAATGATCTAATATTGAATCAAGAGGGGGGTGTAATGTGTAATGTTGTGTGCATTTTAGCATTTCCTTCCACACTTCATTTCTAATTTTTTTTGGGGTAACAAATTCACCTCAAGCATGGAGTCAAATCAGATTGTCACACCTTTTAATTATCATGATTGGAAAATAAAAGTACTTGTGCTAAAGAATAAAGGGTTGTATAGGGTAACAATGGGCACTAAGAAAGAACCTACTACTGAGGAAGCTAAAGAAAATTGGTTTAACAAATGTGATCAACTCTTTGGATTCCTATGTCTTAATGTGTCTCTTGAATACACCCAATGAAGTTTGACTTACATTAGAGAAACTTTTTGGGAAGATAGATGAAATGAAAGGTTATGAGTTGGAGAATGAGCTCATAAGTTTGAGCCCCAGTTCCTTTGACATGCTAGAGAACTTCTTCACTAAGTTCAAATCACTTAGGTTGCAATTGAAGAATGTGGAATAGAGAAAAAAAAGGATCAACTAGTTCTTTATATACTCTCCAAATTAGGTCTTGACTATTTTGTGTTTGTACCTATCTTCTACTCCACCTAAAGGGCTCTTGGAACCATGTGGAAGATGCCTTCTCTAGATAACTTCATTGCCGTCTTGACTAAGGAGTAGGATAAATTAATATAAATAGGCACATTGAAGTATTCAAAAACTCAAGCCCTTATTTCTGGGAATGGGAAACAATAGACTTCAAACAATAAGGGGAAGAAACAAAACACTTAGAAGAACAAGGAGACCAAGAAAGATAGAAACCAAAATCCTCCAAAACTAACTCTGAAACTTCTTCAGACCAAGGGAAACCTAAGAAAGAAAAAGTTAAGTGTTCCTGTTACAAGAAACTTAGGCACGTGAGCACAAATGTATGAAGTAGATTGACCACCTCTCACATTTCCTTGAGAATAACAACATAGGGGTCCCTAAATATATCAAACAATCTTCATTAACTCAAGAATCTATTAAGGCAAAGGAAAAAGGTAAAGAGAAATCTAAGGGCAAGGCTCTAGTTGCTACTGCATCATCATTTCAACTCCATCTTGAATCATTGACTCAAGTGCCTCACACCACATGGGTTCTTCATAGGTCGAGTTTCCTTCCTTAGAGCCTTATAGTATGTCTTTTATCACTTTGGGTGATGACACTCCAATAATAGTTGCAAGGAGAGGGTCTATTGAAGTTGAAGGTGGAACATTCACAACTGTTCTAAGTGCACCTTCTCTTTCAACTAATCTCCTATTTGTCTATTAGATTACCCACATAGGGAAGGGCATGACAGTTCACTTTTTGCCAGACTTAGTTGAGATTAGAGAGTTTTAGCCTTAGGAAGGGCAGATCATCAAGGCAGGTCTTACACTCTGCACCTGATGTTTCTCCTACAACATTGCTTACTCATTTAGATGGAGTTAGAAAATTATGGCACAAGTGGTTTGGCCACCTTAACTATTGCTACCTTGAGCAGATAAGTTAGCAAGACATGGTCACAAAGTTTCCTAGAGTTAGATTCTGTAAGGGTCTTTGTGTCAATTAGATTACCCATGTAACAACCCCAAAACTGGGTAAACAAAAAAATTTCTAATTTCACTAATAAGATACAAGGAAATACAATTAAATGACAAAGTAAATAACTTTTCTTTTCATTCTAATTGAACATTTCATCATAAAGAAATAAAAGACACGATACATCATTGTTCTATTTTCCAAGTAAATAACAGAGTACGCTTTCATGATTACTTTTCTTCAAAATAAAAAGCAAGGTAAGAATCTTACAAGTTTCAAACATAGCTCGGAAGCTTTTGAGCAAATAGGAATAAGACTGTCCAGGATCTTCCCTTTCAAACCTTGGTTCATCAGAAGTCTTAAGGTGGAGGGGAAACATCACTCAGGTGCTTTTCCACCAACCACGGACTTATATTGCGGTCCCCCGCACGTTTACTGTTAAGTAGACGGCCCTCCCTTCTTCGAGGAGATTGGTTGGGTAACCGGTTCTGTATGACCAACTGAGCATAGTGTGTAATCCTACATAACTAAATCCTTGTGTCCTCACAATCTCAATCTAGCATGTAACCTGGATTACTGTGAACTGACAGTGTAATTCGTCTCACAGTCTAAGTGGACGTTAGGTATACTACACTACTTTGGCCAAAGCATTTCGGCAGTACTTATACTGACGGTCATCTATCACTTGCACTAAGTCAGGTTTGGTTTGACTTAAGGCTGCCTTATCCTACGCGTAGGTTGAGTCCTTCAGTGGGTAGTCAATCACCCTAGACTTCCTACTTCAACTACTTAAACAGGAAATGGAGTACAGTCAACAAGGGGTCCCTCTGGTACTTCCCAACATGGAAATCTTTATCCATGGAGTACGTAGCTTTCTCTAGTTAACCTATTTAACTCTAAAGCTTTAGACTACCTTGGTTCTGAATCCACCCTCGTCCTAGTATTAATAACTAATCCCTTTCCTTTACTTAAGGAATTCAAGCAGTATTCAAGCAATACAAATTATAAGGTACTTTACTAAAAGTAAACAAATATTTCCCTTTCAAATTCATCTATGATTTCAAATGATTCGTTTCAACATGCTTTTAAGTTATTCCAATTCATCAAGTTCTCTAAGCTATTTCAAAAGCTTTTCTAAGGAAATTAAACTATTCCCCAATTTGACCAGCTCTTTAAGCTATCTCTTAAATTCAATAAGCCTTTTCTAAGGAATTAAACTATTCCCAATTCAGCAATTTCATAGAACATAGAGGTTTCTTATTATTTTTCCTTTCATAAAGCAAGACATAATCAAGCAATCTAATCATACATTTTAAAATAAATAACAGAAAATCTATCAACATATATCTCATGCCTGATTTCCTTTTGCGTATGAGCTTGATCGGTAACTTCAATCCTTGCTCCACCGTCCTTCGCAGCCTTCTCTCAGCTTAAGCAAAAACTACTTTCAGGTAAATGCAAAAAGTGTTCTCAGCAATACTGTCTCAATTGCAAATGATTTTCACAAGAATGGCAATGGCTTTCATAAAAATGGCAATGGCTCTCATAGAATGACAATGGCTTTCATAAAAATTGAATTCCAAAACACAGAAATACCACAGCACTGTATTTCGAATTTTCCAAGGCAAGGAGAGTGAAATGAAAAGATTGAGTGTCTTTCAACAATGAGTGAGAACCTATTTATAGGTTTCGAATTCTCATGTTTCCTACCTTGTAGGCATGAGAATTCGACACCTCTCATTTTGAAAATGTCAAAATTCGCAGTGGCAGTCACACAGCAAAAGAGTTGATGATTCAACATAATTTCTCAAGAATGTTTCAACATATCACATGCCAAATTCGTGGATCAACCACGTACAGGTTTAGTCACTGGGAAAAGCCCTTAAAAATGGCGAACTGAAGAACAAATGGCGTTTGGATTTTGCTGCTGAAAACGTCAAGGGTTACGCACACACAGTTCATGCCTCCTTCCACCCACGCGTCCCAGACCGGTGGCGTTCAAGCATCCGCGACCAGGTCTAAGCTACGCGAGCTGGGCGCGGATTAATCTCCATTGTTTTCCACTGTTTTTCTGGTTCAAACAGTCGCGCGATTTCTTCCCATGAAGAAATCCGCGATTTTTCAGTTTATTCAAACATTAACTTTAAATCTTTAAAAAGTCTATAGTTCATACTTACATTTCCATAAATGATTTTTATAAATTTACATTGGCCTTTACAAAATTTCGAAATTCTTTTTCCTTTTAAATATTTTCCAAGTATTTCAATATTTCGAAATTCCTTTGTATGGTTTGCAAAGTATTTACCAAAGACTATGAAAGTCTTATTACCTTTATTTCCAAAGGTAAATAAACTCAAATACCTTTATAAGATAAATGTAAATTTAAATGCCAAAGATTATAGTTTATATAAAATCTTTCCAAAGTTTTAGGTATTTTAATATTTTCATTAAAATGTATTAATATATTTTATATTATATTCAATACAATATTATTATAGTTTTTAACTTACCTTTCTTTTAATATATAAATATATCTATATAATATTCAAAATATTATATTAGATATATTAATATATTATATTACCGATAAAACTATAATAACATCGATATTAAATATATTATTAAATATATTAATTAACTTACCCAGTTTACACTTAAATATATCTATACATGTTTATTTTCAAATCTCCAATTACGTGTATTATAGGCCAGTCAGAGCACCTCTAATAGACGTAATTGCATAAACACGTATTTATACATTTAACCGTAAATTCCAGGCATCAGTAACTTATCAGTTCACATTTCACATTCAAGGCTCACAGAACAGTAAGTCAGTCAATCAAGAAACACCACTCATAAAGCATGAAGAAGTAATCATAACTCCTAAGCCTAAGGATGACTTATCATGACAACTTAATCTGACTCAGTTCCTAAAATCCTCAGTGAAGTGTGTGTATGCTCATACGATCAACTTTACCGGTTAGTCGACCAAGTTCCTCTTCCTGAGTGATATTTCCCCTCCACCTGGAGGAATAGCTCCTGTTCCTGCATCCATGGCACAAAACCACGGCAGTCAAATGCTCACAATATTTGCAGTATATATATAAATCAAATATATAAAACAAGACTAATTATTTTCCTCTATTCATTGTTTTATTCAAGAATAACATCAATCAAGAATACAGAATGAGCCAAACATAACATGTAAACAGGATTTCATATTGTCAACAAAATTCAATCACATTTATTCATTCAAAACCTTCCTTACAATCAGAATGCTCTAAGCATTACTAGAATAGTAACTATACAAATTCCGGGGTGTAACAACCCACATAGGGAAGGGCATGACAGTTCACTTTTTGCTAGACTTAGTTGAGATTAGAGAGTTGCACAATAAAAATTTGTTAGCCTTGGGAAGGGAAGCTCACTAAGGCAAGTTGTACACCTTCTCACACTTTGCACCTAATGTTTCTCCTACAACGTTGCTTACTCATTTATATGGAGTTAGCAAATTATGGCATGAGCAGTTTGGCCACCTTAACTATTGCTACCTTGAGCAGATAAGTTAGTAGGACATGGTCACAGAGTTGCCTAGAGTCAGATTCTGTAAGGGTGTTTGTGTCAATTAGATTACCCACATAGGAAGGGCATGACAGTTCACTATTTTCCAGACTTCGTTGAGATTAGTGAGGTGCACAACAACGATTTGTTAGCCTTGGGAAGGACATATCATTAAGGCAGGTTGTACACCTCACACTTTGCACCTGATGGTTTTCCTACAACATTGCTTTCTCATTTAGATGGAGTTAGAAAATTATGGAATGAGTGATTTGGCCACCTTAACTATTGCAACCTTGAGCAGGTAAGTTAGTAGGACATGGTCATAGGGTTGCCTAGAGTTGTACCCTTAGAAAGCATCACGAGGAGAAATTTTAAAAAGGAAAATCATGGAGGGCTACGTAGGTTTTGGAGCTTGTTCACAATGATGTATTTGTGGCATTTCCCCATCCATCTTTCACTAAGGCAAGGTATGTTTTCACCTTCATAGATGACTTCTCTAGATATACATGGGTATACTTCTTTTGGTAAAAATCTGAAGCCTTCAACAACTTTCAAGACTTCAAGGCTCTTGCTGAAAAACAGTCACGAAAAGTCATCAAGGTTCTTTGAACAGACAATGGGGGTGAGTATGTCAATAATAGGTTTGAGCAGTTTTGTATAGTAGAGGGGATAGATTTGCAGTGCACAGTTCCTTACACTCCCCAACATAATGGTGTAGTAGAATGTAAGAATAGATCCTTAAAAGAGATGGCTAACTACATGATACACTTGAAGGGCCTTACACCACAGTATTGGGTAGAAGAAATCAACTATGCTTGTTATATTTAGAATGTAGTTCCTCATAAATCCTTGAAGGGCATCACTCCCTTTGAAGCCTAGATAGGTAGTAAACCATTAGTTGAGCACTTTAGGGTCTTTGAATCTCTAGTCACGACATGTACATCAAAGTAGAATCACAAGGCAATGGAGTTGTAGTCCAAACCTTGCATCTTGGTGTGAAAGGTTATTGCCTACACCTGACCACACCTGTGTTGTTCAGTGAAAGGAGTATTAAGTTCTAGGAGAGTCTTGACGACTCTATGCTTGACATTTCTCCTTCTATTGTGAACTCACTTGGATTTGATGATTCTTCTGACGACACAAACCATCACCAATAGATTCCTAAGGCATAGTCTTCTTCTTCTTCCAGTCCTAACAATGAGGATAGTGATGGGGAGTCATCTTCATCTTTTACACATTCTTTGGAGGATGTTTTATTAGCACTTGAATCATTTCTCATCTTGTTTGGGCAAGAAACATACTTTAGAGTGCAGGTACTTGGGTGTACATGATTAGATTATCAGAGTGGGCCACATGTTTGTTTTTCCATGGCCTTCGATCTGTAGACATTTTGAGAGGCATTTGGCATGCGTGAGTGGGATAGTTCTATGCACGAGGAATATGATTCCTTAATGAGAAATCACACTTGGGACTTGACTCCACTTCCTAAGGGAAGGAATGTGGTTTGATGTAGGTGGATACATTGGACCAAGTTTGCTACATATGGGTTGGTTGATAAGTATAAGGCACGATTGGTTGCCAAGGGTTTTTCACAAGTTGCTAGCATTGACTACAAAAAGACCTTTGCACTCATGGCCAAAATGACTTCAATCCGACTCACACTTGCTATTGCCACAACATATGTTTGGGATGTGCATCAGATGGATGTGAAGATTTCTTTTCTTCATGGAGACCTTGAGGAGGAGATCTACATGGAACAACCACTAGGGTTTGTTCAGGATTCATCCTTAGTTTGCAAACTTAGGAAATCCCTTTATGGCCTCAAATAGGCCCCTCAAGCTTGGTACACCAAGATGGATTCCTTCCTCCTAGCTTCAAGTTTCACTCAATGCCACTTTGATCCTATTGTATATATCTTGCAACACATAATTCATTGTTGATAGTAGTACTTTGTTGATGATCTTTTGATCACTAGGAGCTCTTCATCTAATATTGCAGCAGTGAAGTTAGCTCTACATGATAGATTTGACATGACAGACTTGGGTATACTACATTACTTGGATTTGAGATCTCACGGTCTGATTAAGGGATCACTCTTGCACATTCCAAGTATATACTCTTGATCTACTTGGTTTCACATGATTGATTGTAAGCCATTGTTGACTCCCTTTTTGTTTGGAGTCAAGCTTGAGGTTGACTATACTAAACCATTGGTCGATGCTACTTTGTATCGACAACTTGTTGGTAATCTCATCTATCCAAATCATACTAGGTCCGATATTTCATATGTAGTAGGCATGGTTTCGAGATTTGTAGGAGCCTCATGAGTTGCATTGGTAAGCAGTTAAGAGGATCCTTTAGTACCTTTAAGGTATTCTCATATTTGGGATTCATTATAGAGTTGGCATAGAGGTTGACTTGGTGAGATAGATTTAGATTGGGCTAGTGATACTCAAAATTGCAAGTCCACTTGAGGTTACAATTTCTCACTAGGTTTTGGTCCTATTAGTTGGTCTAGCAAAAAGAAAAAAGCTATTGCTTTATTATCCATAGAGGTAGAGTACAAAGGAGTTGATAATTCAACTATTGAGGCCATTTGGCTTCAAGGCCTTTTCATTGAGTTTGGTATTCCATTTAGGCAGCCCATAATCATCTATTGTGACAACCAGAGCAACATCCAAATATTTTGAAATTTGGCACAACACTAGTGGACCAAACACATCGAGGTTCACATGCATTATATTTGGGAGCTTATTCATGGTCAGATCATCAACTTAGTCTTTTTCTAGTCTTCAAAGCAGGTTGCTAACATTTTCACCAAACCTTTTACTGAGAGGAAGTTCATTCACCTATAAGCTCTTCTTGGGGTGTGGTCTACTTCACTAGAAACATCATCTTCAGGGGAGGCTTTTTGGTCCTCTTCTCTTTTCTCTCTTTTGGGGGGGGATTTTCTTCCAGGGGGTTTTCTCCCTTTCTACACTTCATAAGAGATTGCATTGTAATTGGCTAACTCATCAGGTCTAGTTGCCAAGACCCAATTTCTTTGAACCCATCCAAGCTATGCTTAAGGGGGGTTGTTAGCATAGAAGTTAATATTGCTTAGGAGTGCTAAGGATACACATGTGTATTCTTAGCCACATGTTATTTTTAGCCAGCCATGTGTTATTTTTAGCCAATCACATGCATTTTTTTAGCTAGATCTAAATTAAGTGGATTGCATACCTATTTATAGGCACTAGTATTTTTAGATGGCTATCGGTCTATATGTACATCCATATTGTGAGTTAATCTATCAATTCAGCTATTGCATTCATATCTTTGTGTTTTTGCATTCTGTGTTTTTAGCTTGCAGCAAGAAGCATGTGTGTGCTTGACTCATGTGGCTCGAACCGGTATGGGCATCAATCCAATATATCTTGCACACTTTTACAAATATAAGCACTTTCATTGGTCATAAATGGAAATACTTGAATATGCAAAGATTGCAACTAACAATGACTTGAGTTTGGGGAATCTCGTATGCCTTAGTTCTCAAAAGAATTTTATGCCAAATTTATTTGCTAGTAGAATGATTAAATTCTTAGGATCCCTTGAAAATAAGTTAAATTTTTTTCTACAAGTGTTTTTCTGATCAGTTACATAGACATTAAACTTGGGGTGGTTCATCTTTTGTAACAAGTTGTGGATTTTGGCTGACCTTCCTAGCATGTGAGCGTGCAAGGGGATAGTTTGGCTTCCCATTATGCGGATACATGGGTTGTTGTTTTGCAGAACAATGCTTGGCTTGTAATTACGCTTACAATGATGTGCCTGATTGGACTAAGAGCACTAATGTTGCGTGTGTACAAACTACCTCATTTTCTCCCAAAAAAGTTTTATTATCATTCTTTTGGATTTTCATGGAAGTTGAAATGTAGGTGCAATGGCTTGAATGGCGTTTTCTTGTGAAATATTCCTTTCTTGGACCAAACTGGATGCCATCTTTCTAGTTTCATCTTATTCTCTAGAAGTTGGGATATGCAATTGATTACTTATTTATGGGTGAAGTCCTACCATTGGCCCTTAACAAAAGTTGGGATTGGGTTGATTTGATATTTATAGTGCTTTTTCTTCCTTTTCTCAAACAAGATTTTAGGTTCTAATATTGTTTTGATTATTGGAGTTTTCTTGGAGCTGACAATTATTTTCTATTAATAAGCAATAAACATTTATTAAGCATACCTGACCAATTTTTTTTAATATTTTGATGGACCTTTTCAATTTACATTTTAGTTATTGTACTTGTAAATTTCTCGTCATTTTTTAAGTAAGTCCTTATGATCAGATCAGATATTTTTCTGCAAAATGGATGTCTATTTACCTAGATTTGGGGCCTATGCATTAATATTTTAACATAAACATTCTGGATTACAGTTATGTCTAATCTTGTTGATATTTTTGCCACTATAATATTGTTCTCAAAGATTCTAATTGGTTACTTGTGACAGTTAGGTCAAGAAGGGCCCATGGTGCACATAGGTGCGGCAATTGCTTCTACCTTGACATGGATGCATGGCGAATTTCCTAACCAGAAAAAATACAAAGATAAAAGATCATGCTGTTGTAAACTTCATCCACAAGCATGGCCCTTTGTAAGCATAAATTAATTCTTGGATGTGTTTATTCTAGTATTTCAATTTGTTTGTTCCTTACATAATTGATTGAACTTGAAATTGCATGCAGGATTTCCACAATGACAAAGACCGTCGGGAGTTTGTATCTGCTGGTACTGCTGCTGGGTATTTTGAAGCAAAACCCTTAAATTTGTGTGCGATTTCAAACTAACTTTGAATGGCCTCTGAAAATTCAAGGCGGATCCCATGGTTGTAAAAGTGCCACTTTGAGTTTCATAGTTTCATGAAATAGTGAGGCTTAAAATGTTTTTCTGTTTGGTTACTCCGTTTGCTGTTCTTTCAGACTGGCAGCTGCATTTGGTTCTCCTGTAGGGGGAGTTCTTTATTCATTAGAAGAAGCCTCTAGCTTTTGGTCAAGAAAGGTGTGTTAACTCTGTACTAAAGTGTAATATCTTAAAACCTGCAAAAAGACCAATATATATTGGTGTGATGACGTACTTAATATTTATTATTTACATCTTTAGGTGATGTGGAGATCACTGGTCTGCACAGCAGTAGCTACGATGTTGCTATCATGGCTTCATGAAGGGTGAGTATTCTCAGATGACATTGTTTTTGTAAAATGATATAATTATGTTTGTTGGTTTAATAAGAACTTATCTCAGATATTCACTCTTGAATGTGCAGGGAATTCTCTTTTGTCCTTCCAGGGAGCTTGTCTTTCCATGGGCTTCAGGTGTTATTAAATAAATCTCTAATGCTATCCTTTGGTTTACATTGTACTATAGTTTTTATCCAAAGTCTTCCAGTGGTATGGAAAGATTTTGTTTTTCCTTATAAATTTTCTTTCTTCCAGCCTGTATTTCATCTCCAGGATCTACCTCTCTTTTTAATCACTAGTATAGCAGCTGGTATTCTGGGAGCTTTCATAAATACGACTCACGGATGGTTGGCTAGAGTCAGGCCACCTTCGGCTCATGCAATATCCAGGTAGATTTTGTTAAACACCAACTTTAATCTGATGTGTGATGTGTGTTTATTGTGTTGTTAGAAGAATGGCTTATGTTTACTTGCAATGCTCCATTCCTAAAATGTAACATGTGATATTTTGCAGGATTGTTGAGGCCTGCAGTGTAACTTTAATATCTGCAGCTGTTATTTTTATAGTTCCATATTTTTTTGGCCAATGCTTACCAGTCCCTGAGATGTAAGTCACTTTTCAAGAAGTTCTACATTTAGATTTCTATTATATACACTGACATTCAACTGTAGAACCTTTGATTTCATCATACAAGTGGAAGTGTTCAATATATAAGATATATTTTGTGTGCTCATATATATGTATGGATGAACGTCCTTTCCTTACAATGATAGTGATTTTTGAATTGCAGAAGCATATTTTGAAAAAGTATCTTGAAAATACAGTAGTAAATTTGATGGTGTTCATGATGTTTTGTGTTATGGTACTAACACTAGCAGTAATGCTGAACTAGATCAAATGGTTTGTTTTGATTGAGAGAATGTTTAATTTGTCATTGTCAATCCTAGAGTTTGCATGCTAATACCAGTAAATCTTTATGTGAGATGAGCTAGACATTAAATGTGATTTTTCCAAATCATATGATATTTTTTGTTATACTATGTGGTGGTAGTGCAAGCGTCTCATTGGCTACCTTCTGTAGCAGTGGATCTGCAGAACTCTGAACTAGAGGTCTGATTGAGTCCTCCATATTGCCAGAAGTGATCATATTATCCTCCAACTCGATGGCATGTTCTTGCGCATCCGTCAATTTTGTTTCTTTTGCTGACTTTAGGAGGAAGGCTATCTTTGATGGAAGAGCATTTATGAAACAACTCATCAGATTCTCCAGTGATGGATTTAAGTGTAGAAGAAAGTCCATCCATATAAAACTATGTATGAACATGCAGTATGATTGTATTAAAAAATCCAAAAGAAATTTCATTTATCTCTTTACACTCTATGACAACAAATATACTAATCTTTCCATCATATCAATCTCATCAAATTTGAGTATCAAACTATTTAAATATGAATAATAATGTTAACATTAGGTTCTCAATGAATTTTTAGCAAATTTTCCCTCAATATTGAAGAAGCTGAAAATTTGGATGCTAATTCAATAGGTACAGGAGTAGGTTTCCTTTTCACTAACTATTTACTTAATATTAACTTAATAATAAATATTAACCTATCATACTCAAATAATAATGTTCGTATTATATTATTTTGAAACCTTGTGAAATGTCCCACCCTAGGTGGACACTTGCTAACAGAAATTTCTGCCTGTGGGTTATGCTTGCGGTTTACCAAATTTATGCTTGATTTGATTTCTCAATGATGCATTGCCGGGAAATAAAGGAAATGCCAATAACATATACCAATGCAAGATGGAAGTAATGATAAACTATTGCATTTCAACACACAGCTGAAGCAAACCCTTATTTCTTTATTTCAAATCAACTTGCATATACAATATATTCTATTAATCATCCCATACAATATTAGTGGCATCATTAAACTACATACCCGGAGACATAAGCAATGAAATACAAGCCTGAAACTTAATAACAGCAGGCCTGGAAATCTTTATCAGGAGCTGGTAAATCCCTTGTTTGCATGCATGGCAGCAAAGCTGTCTTTCTTCAGCTAATACTCAGGCCAAATGAATGCTAGAACTCCAATCGCCCACAAAGTTGATGAATGATAGCTAAAACCCTAGGTGTTTTTGCCTTGAACTCACACACCTGGCTGAAGGTAGTCAGTACGGTCTCCCAATGAGACTGGTACAGCTCTTATAATCTCCACGTGGCTGCTAAGTTGGTTGCTAGCAACATTCTGAAACCCTACAATGTTTGATTCTGCAATAGAATGCATTATGCACTCAAAACCCCTTTGAATTTCTGAAGATATCCTCTTGCAGTTAAGCACAGCCAACTCCCACATGCTGAAGAAGAATGCACAATCAGCAATAATGATACTTTTAAATATTTATCTTCAATGATAAACTGATCTTGTAATGACCCCTTTCTAGTGGACGCACTTAAACCCGAATCTTGCATTCAAAGTGTTCTCAAAGAGACATTAAAATGTTAGAAATCAATAAATTTCAGCAATAACGTCTAATTAGATCAGAGAAGATTTAGTGATTTGTTCCTTAGCAAAGGATTATTCATTTCCTTCCTATTATTCACTATGAATGATTCCTTTATGAGTACAAATGTCTTTCGAGTTTCCCATAGATGGAATTCTATTATACCATTTAACATCATGGAGTCATTATTACTTATAAGGCTCAATAATTGCGACAAGCATCATTCTTGGATAATTGCAAATAATACATTATTAATATATATGTTGTCTTGTTCATATTGTACGCGCCCACCATCTATGATGTATCTATGAATTTTAATAAATGTATATATATCTAACTATACACTTATCAATGGTTAACATGTCATTCCAACTCTCAATATATTTATCCATCCTAATATGATCCATTATGAATTCAAGTGGATGGATCCATATTAACTATGAGACTACTAACATGATAGGCATTTCTTACCTATGATAATATGGTATGCATATAGAACTAACTATAAATAACAATGATTATCCTATATTAACATCTACATTATTATCTCTATCAATATTAAATATTAATGTATTCATTAAATACCAATTATTAATATCTACCTTTAATTAACATAATCTTGATATCATAATCTAGTTCCTTAAGTCACAAATTAATCATTATTATCTAATTGAATATAATACATATGTATGTGCATAACTATTATCAATTAGTTATGTTCATATACTTATTATATTTACTTATTACATTTTATCATAAATTAGAATGTGATTATATACTATTTATATTCTTATTTATATATTGTCTATGCTTATTGCATATTTATCCTTTTACAAACTATCTATGTTTTACTAATATTTATTTCTTACCTCCCTCATTGATCATTTCGTCTAGAATATATTCTTCTTCTCATTTCTCCCCTATTCGATGATCTTGTGAATACACATCCCATCTCCTTTCTACAGAAATTAGAATAAAGTCCTTTTTATATTTTCTAGAATGACAACCAATCATAAGACACCGTTTCAGGGTCATGAGTTTTCATTAACTGTTGTATTGACTAATCCTCAAGCCAGCGCTTCTTTTGAATAGTGAACCGATGCCTTATTACTACCCTTTCATATTAATCCTTACCTTAAAATATTACTATTATTGTTCCAAACTGATCGCAGCCTTAGGGGATCTCTATTGCTGGTTATTCTTTCTTACATCTATATATATATATATGTTTCTTCACAATCTGATTTTTATTGTAAATATATTTAGTTTTATATTGGTTTATATATTCACAGTGACATAATATAATAATGATAATAATATTCAAATTGTTAATATTTATATTTATATATTTATTTTGGTATTTTATATTTATATATCTTTAATATTTATTTTATTATTATTTAAATTGTGTATTGTTGATATTTATAATTACAATATTATCTCATGATAATTGTAATTATAAAAATATTAAAATGATAATATTTTGTTTTATAATTTTATTATGTATTTTGTTACCCATTTTCACTTATTTGTATTTCAGGGTGTTCTAATTTCGGGGACATGACAGATCTGCAATGTAAAGCCTTGTGAAACTTCTCTGACTCTTCTCCAATAAAGCTCAATATTGACTCTTGGACGAAGCCAATCCACAATGCAACCTTAAGATGATATTGCACACCCTCAGGAAACTCAAACTATGAAGCAGCTATGCTCTCCAAAGTTGAAGATGGCAGAAACCCTGGTTTCTCATGTTTCTCCAAGCAAAGACACCAATGTTGAATGAGTAAATTGATTAATGATACTTTTTTCATTTGCTTGTGGTGCCTTTATATTCATCTCCAAAAGGGGTCGATTTCTCTCGAGGCCTTTAAGCATTTAAAATATCATTAAATGATTTATTTTAATTCACCTTTATAACCCCTTAAGTGGGTGCCCAAATCCATGATGAATAAATATTGATTTAAATACACTTTAAAATATCTTGACTTTATAATCAATAAATGTCCTTTTATAATAAAGTCAAATAAATTCATTAAATGCTCTCACTTTATATTTTGATTTTATGATATTAAATTCCCCTCAATTATAAAGTCACATGAAGTCAATATATTAATCCCCTTTAAATAATTAATTATTATTAAAGTAACACTTTAATAATAATTAAATGTCATAACTCCATTAATAATCATTATTCAATGATTCTGACTTCATCATTGGCTAGCCGACTGCTTCCACTAACAAACTGGATGCCTTACTAAAAATAGTAAGGTGGGTCTCTAATGTCCAATTGACTTAGTATAAATAGTAAGTATATGCAAATAATGCCAGAAAACCCTTAAATTCAATTGCCTTAGAACATATGAAGGATCTGGAGATGAAAACACAGACAACTGTCCTCTGGAGAGCCAAATAACTCCACAACAGGGTCCTCTAATCACCAATATTAGCCTACAAGGACCCAGTGATAGGCTAAATCCTCTAACTCTGATGCATGCTCAAAATGGGGACATTACAGTCTGCCCTCCCTGAAATTGCTTGTCCTCAAGCAATCACAACTGAATAGAAAACACCACTCCATTAGAGGCCCAAGCGAAGAACTGTAGGATGACCCACTTGTCACCAAATAAATCCTGTAGCACCAGCATAAACACATATGCGCAAAATATCCCTGGATCCCAAACCCAGAATGGAAGTCTGCCATGCATAATATCCCTAGACTTTCGTTGCGCTCTTCTGTTTCCAACTTGACCATGCCAAGAGTGGTGAAGGAACCCAATGGGACCCGTCCAATACACAGTGCCAAACTTGTCATCATCTAGATCTCAAAACAATCGAACCTCACATCCATTTGCCATGAAAAGACAAAAATATCTAGAAGCGTCCGCAACACAATATCTCTCTACAACCTCTGCAAAACTCCCATGGATGTGATAACTAACCAAGCCATCTTGCCCACTGCCACTACAACCTCCCTGAAGCCCTGTCTCCAATTGAGACCCAGTAGTGGCAAACTCTACAAAGTACACATTAACATGATGGTAATCCAACCTCTAATCCTGCAAGTAACCCCTTGCAAAAAACTGAGTTGGGTACTTGCAGCCCCTAGTCCCATCTTTTGAAGATGGCAACTCTCCATCCCACAATGGATGGTACAAGCCCTGAACCAATCTACACTGACGCATCAAACAATCCTCCATGTGTTGACTAAAGAAGTGATGAGCACTCCTCACTATGCAATCAAGATAAAATGCTCCCACCTCTATCAATGGTTGACCATCATAGCCCTAGGGAACAACCTCCTTGTCAGTCTCATCACTCTCGACATGAGAATTAGAAGTGTTGGTGTAACAATTAGCACCTCTGGAGTGCGAGTTTGTACGGACGGCTATGCACAGTGCGTAATGACTGCTCTTCAAATTAGGAGGGTAAGCTCCCTCTTTTGCTGATATGCGTTCTAAAAGTAAAATATCTAAATCCTATCTTTTTGACTCAGCTGGAAGAGGCACAAGGTTAAGAAAACCAAGGACGTTGCATCTAAGGATTTTCTCTGGTTTCATAGGTCTTAACTACAACTAAAAACTAAAAGATTTAAACTATCCAATTTCCTCAAGAAAATAGAGCATGAGGAAAAGGAGCAGGAATGTGATTTACGATAAACTTCAGGTGCAGATTTACAACGTGAAGACAAGGTGACAACTATTTGCTCAGCTGGGAAGAAGTTTATTAGAAACAACCAAATATACGATAAACTTAGTACAGATTCACAACGTGAAGGCAAGGTGGCACAAGTATTTGCTTGGCTGAATAGGTTTATTGACACACACATCAAACGATAAGCTTTAAGTACAAATTTGCAACGTGAAGGCAAGGTGGTACGACAATTTGCTTATCTGAATAGGCTTATTATTAACATAACACAAGGTAAGCAAATAGGACAGCAAATTGCATAGGCGAAACACGCATAAAATAAATGATCAAACTAGCAACCCCATTTAACTAAGATTCGAATAAACACCTTTTGTAGCGAGAAGGCAGGGTGGCACAACTATTCATTAATACAATAATCACTCATTAACAGATACAAAATAACAATATTACAAGCAAGGTGGGCTCAGCATATATTGCTATCGCCTGCAAAAGATTTTTACAAATGAGTTGAAAGCTCTTATTTATAGACATCAAAGGTGTAGGCAACCTTAAAATCACCTTGAGTCAACTAGAGTCTCACAAGCATGCAAGATCTTTATTCCTAATCTAAGGAAAATAAACTACACCGTAAAATGGAAAGATACTATCAGTTAACTGAAACAAGACTCAACAGAATGGACATGTGCAACATGCACGTCCTCATTGAAATGAAAACTAACTAATAACTCCAACTATACAAAGATGTTCCGAAGAAAGACATGGCATGCAATGTCTAACAACGAGTTAACTCGGAAATAGGCATCGAGTTTAACTCCTGTGTCTAATGTCTATCTTGAAAAAGGTGGGATGCCCTAAATTGGAGTTCACTGGCCCTGATCTCGAGCAACTAACCACTCCATGAGGTCGTTGACTGCATCACCATCTGGGGCACTGATACTCTTTTGTAGTACACGATGTCTGCGCAGCATATCCTCACCACTTGAGATTTGGCTCTGAAGTTCACCTCTTCTTCTGATTGCCTCATCGAACAATGCTGACATGACTATAAGTTGATCTAACTTACAACCTGTTGGTTGAAAATTTTGTATACTTGGGAAAGTGTACAAAATTGTGGTTTCAGCCACAGTACGTGAGATAAACTCTCCTATTTTCAAAGGGAAGGCTCCCCCTTCGCTTTCTATTTTACTAATTTAGAAATTAATTCTAGCTACAAATCTATTCTAAACCTGGGTGAAACTCTTGTCTTGTTCTCTTTTTCCAGAAAAGACAATTATCCTTTTCTCTTATTTCAAAAAAGAATCACAATTGAAAGCATAAATGATTAATGAAGTAAAGAAAGAAGCAAAGTTTCCATGAAGGCACAAAGTCCTCCGTTGCTTCTCTGGGGCGGGAAAACAAATCGAAAGCTCAAAGTCTTTGACAACTTACTCTCCTATCAACCTTTTTAAGATGGTTTTTTGGTAACCAAGTACAATATGTAACAACTCAAAGTCTAATTACATGATGCACTTTACATGCACAAACATAGAAAATAAAAGCAGCACAAAGTCTGCAAGTTACCCCCTTTGCTTGAGTGTTCTACAATAGCTTCAAATGCGACAAACAGCTCAAAGTCTGCTGTATCAAATCTGAAAACCAATCTAAAACTCCAAACGCATTAAGCAGCTCAAAGTCTGCAAAGTTAAGCTTGAATCCCTCTTGTATAACACCACAAAACTCACAATCAATATGTAGAAAATGTCGTCACATAACACCTTGAATCAACACAAAGTTTGAAAGCAATTTGCCTCTTTTATTAACTGCAATCAAATTTACATCTAAGCTCAAAGTCTTAGAGTGCACATACAAACTGGCAGAGTTTTGTTGCATTGCCAAAAGATAAAAATTACAAAGGACCTCCTGAAGTATTTATAGGAGAGAGGCATTGAGAAAAAGGTGGGAGGTTCTCAACAAACTTGAGAAAATCTCTCAACCGCTAACTAACTGTAATTGACTTATTCAAAATTACAATCCAAATTGTGATTTAACTTGTAATGTAATTACATTTTCCAACTTTGCAAGGGATATGATTACTTGCAATTACAATTTTTCATTTTACATGTAATTTGCCAAAACTAAATTACAAATACATAATTGAAACTATTTGAAGTGTCCAAAGACACGACTTGAACTACATCATCCTTGATTGGGTCTTCATGCTGCTGTTTGGAAAACATGTTTCCATCTTTGTCTTGAAAGCAGTCCATGCTCAATCATGTCACTTGTTCAACTCCTTGTGTGGCTTCGTCATGTTGTTGTTATTTCTTTGTATCATTCTCCAGCCTAGGAATTTGCTTGAAAAATAAGGCCCATGCCTTATATTATTGATTTGGTAGGTCATGTGTGCAAACAGGAGTAACGAGAATGAGACAAAGGGGCTGCAAAAGTGAGGCCAAAGCTCAATTTCGGGTTTTGGAAGGCTGATTGCAATTTTTAAGTGCAGTCGGGATTTTTGGGGCACATTGCAATTTTTAAGTGCAAGCTAGGAAAAATAAAAAAGCATTTTGCTTAAAATGGCCTAAACCTTGTAAATATGGGGTCAAAACTCAGTTTTTGGGCAAATAAAGTATATGGGCTTTTAGTCAGTGCGATGCTAGGAAGATACTGCCAAAATTTGAAAATTTTGAAAATTAGGGTTTCTGAAATCTATTTTTAGCTCAAAACCCTAAAAAATAGGAACTTGTCAGAATTGGCTGAAATTAATTTTGATTGGCTTATTTCACATCACGATCATAGTGGTGAAGTCGATTTCAGTTAAAAGTCAGTTTAAGGCTAGTGGTAGTTTTCACTTTTTTCAGGAGAAAAGTTAGGACCTCCGAGGTCGTCAATGGCAGTTGGCCAGTACTAGGTGTCAATTTCTAAGCCTGAAACTCAAAGCAGAACGCTCTACGATGAAAGATGTTGAAAAATATGCTTTTTGACGAAGGGGATTTTCAAATTGGCAAAAAGAGACCAAATCGGGTTTTTGAAGCCTTTCAACAACTTTTCTTTTGACAATTTGGAAAAAATAGGAACTTTTGGCTCATTTAGCAATTTTAGGAACTTTTTGACACTTTAGCAATTTTATTTTTATCAAATAAGTGAAATCGGACTTTTTGGCTCTTTTAACAATTTTTGCTTTTAGCAAAGTAGGGATTTTTGGCAACTTAAGCAATTTCGGACCTTTTTGAAGTTTTAGCAATTTTGCTTTTAGCAAAGTAGGATCTTTTCACAACTTAAGCAAAAATCGGACTTTTTAGAGACTTTAGCAATTTTTCTTTTAGACTTAAAATTCCCTATTTTGCTGAGGTACCTTAAAAACCCGAATTTGACCAAAAAGACAAGAAAAATGACTCAGAATTTGACAAAAACGAAAAGGGAAGTTGATGAAAGGATACCCAAGGGGATCATCAATTGAAATCTAAATTTTTCTGACATCAACACCTCGTAAAATGTGCTTTAGAGAGAAAAACTTCAAATTTTTTTGGTAGGTTGGTCCAATTTTTGCCATGTCAAAAATTGAGGACAACACAACCAATAGAGTCTCCACTGAAAATACCCTGGATGAGTGTTCGTAATTCTGACTGAATCTCTGCGAGCTCAACATACTCACCACCCTCACACTGATATCGGCAAGGAACTTTTGACACAAAATTTCTCACATAATGAAGTGCAGTAGTCACATGCTCTCTACTCTCGGCCAACTCTGAAGTTATTTTTTCCTGTATTTCTGTCTTGAAGATTAATTGTGTTCTCGAATCAAAAATAGCTTCTCTATCCTCTTCATCAGCGACTGAGTCATATGCCGTCAACAAGTGAGTGATCAAGATATCATCCCTAGGTTTGTCAACCACCAAGCTGCACTCTGAATCCTGAATTTGCAAACAGAGTTCGCAGGCGTTGCATCTCAACTGAAATAGATTTGCAAGTACAAAGTGACCCTTAGTGATACAATCCTCTTCCTAATCCATCATGCGCTTCCCGTATATAACCATTTGATTAAGCTAACCCTGCTCTGTTGGTGGCTCTACCATCTGTGGAAGTGAAGCAGTGACATTCTCGGGTCTATGGACGAGATTAGAGATGTGTTGACGAAGCTGCTGGTTTTCAGCCTTGAGGGCTGCCTTGTCTTCAACGTCTTTTGCCACTCTATCCATTATGCTGTCAGTTGCAACTCAAAGAAAATCAACCTCTGTTTGGCGTGTGCTCTTGCCAAGGTTAACCTTGATAACTTCGAAGTCCTCAACTTCTAACTCATCCAAATTCTTGTTCGGTGGAGGTAATGCAGTCTCTACAATGATCTCTTTCTCAACGTTCGTCTCCACATGAACGTGTTTCTTAATCCTCTTATCTGATGGATCTTGGTAGATGTGATCAAAGTCTGAGTGGTCAAGTATGTATGATGGTTGCCTCCTCTTCCTACCCAGCTAACTCTCAAGCCAAGACGAGTCTCGACTAATCTTACTGGATGGATCGGTGCTAGTCAGAGGAGGTCCTGATGAGGCGGAAAGTGTAGAAGTATGGCTACGCAATGGCGAATCCAAGTCCAAATCAATGTGAATTGGAACTCGGAGCTGTTGTGGTGTTGGTGATGGCAAAGGAGCCTATACCTCTGGCTTTGGCATGATTTGAACTGTATTTGTAGCTACCTCCAACAAATTTCTGTAACAAGTGCCTTCCCTTTTGATTTATCAGACACTTTGCTTCTTTGAGGAGGTTTACTCCTTTTCTTTTGTTTGGGTTTCGACGAGGATGGCAGTGCAGATTCCACCAATGCCGGCTCCGTGCTTGGCAAGACTGCCCTCCTTGTTTTCTTACTTTCTAAGTAAAGTATACTATCTTGGATAGCTCTACCTATTCTCTCCTCCATAGATGAATACTCTTGGGTGTACTAATCAACAGCTGGAAGTGGCTGTGTATCAAACTGCTCTTTGAAGAATTGAAGAAGTATATCCCCATCAAGATCTGACAACCCTTCAACATCCTTTGACATGTAAAGGGAAATCTGCGAGAGAGTGAACCTGCTGTAACTGCGTCGACGCACCTTGAACTCATCCTCGCAGCTGACCCAATAGTCCTCCATAGTAGGCTTGTGATGAGGGCGACCTCCAAGACGAGTTGAATAACAAGCCCAAGGGTCATATGCACGTGCGTCAATAAGGTACTTGAGCTTGAAGTTCTCTAACTCCTGACCTGCAGTCTTGGCATCAACTGCCATTTTACATCTATAGATTCCCATCTGCAAAGGAAAGCTGGCTATTGGCTTGTGCTTGTTACGCAACCGTGAATAGACTTCAGATAATTGCCTTAGAAACTCCATGAACACCGTCTTATCCGAAGGATAATGTCGTAGCATGGCTGGATTTCCTGTATAACCGTAGACACAGATGTAAGTATATGTAGGGAACTGAATGAACCAGTATGCCCATTCTGCCATTGCCTAACGAGCAACTGCTGAAATACGAACGTGTAACTCCCGGTCTAAGTCGCTCACTGTGTACATCAAGAATGCTTCTGCAAATGCTTGAAATGTCGTTCAAACTTCGTGAACTCAAGCTAATCATAGTACTGTGTTGGCGTTTCAATTAGCACCTCTGGAGTGCTTATTGGAAACAGACAACTATTGCAAGTGTGTTAGTACATGCTCTTCGGATATAGAGAGGAAGATCTCTTTTTGCTGATTTTCTACTGTAAAAAGGGCTGTACTAAGGTTCCTATCTTTTTTACTCAGCGGCAAGACACAAGGGTGCATAAACACAATGCGCCGTAGCTAAGCTTTTCTATGGTTTCCGCAGATCTTAACTACGAGTAACTAAGCTTCTAAACTATCCTACCTCCTCAAGATAAATAGAGCATGAGGGCGTAGGAGCGAAATGGATTGGTTGGATCACTTGAATCCTCCGTCTCAATGGAATATGGCCGAAGCTTTGAACTCTCAGATATATACCAAGATAGGGCTCGATACAAGCAAACACTCTTTTACGGTAAACTGGATCTGAGACTTGCCAAGGAGGAGGAACCCCTGTCCGAGGTGTAGGCTTGGAAAAAACTCACTAGAAACAACAAGGAACGATGGCCTGTCTAATAGGATTCCCGAGGAGGTGATGACACCTATCCAAAGTGTAGGTTGCAAGACAAATCATTAAACAACATCATATGATAATGATCGATAACAAAATATCCAAGGAGGAGATTGAAACAATACACTATTTGAAAATGAGACTTTGAATAGACTCAAGTATTTAGATCAAGCAAGCATGCGCCATCTGATTTATTTCTTCAAGCTTTCTCCAAAGAATTACAAAGGTAGGGACACCAAAGGCACGAAATCATGCACAATTGCAATCAACCAACGAACTCTCATCCAAGAGTGAACAGATATAAACAAGCTAAATCTAGCAACAATGGCGCAGCAATTTTTCTTAGCAAATAAAGGTTAAACAAATAATGAGCCCAAGACTCTTATTTATAGAAACTCAAAGGAGTAGGCAACCCTAAAATCTCCTTGAGTTAACAATCAGTTCTTGCCAATCAGCAAGATTTATTCCTATGTCTAAAAGTAGGTGAGCAAGCAGTTAACTAGAAATCTACTTCAGTTAACTTAAACTAAACAAAAGTCAAACTAGGAGTCTACCTCAGTTGACTGACACCTAACTAAAAGTGAACTTAGCTTACAAATGTGTCTCCAAAATAGACATCCACCTTTAAAGGAGATCTGAGATCCACAAATCGTGGGAGTCAATTAGACATCCTAGATCAGTGGGATTTGACATGCATGATCTGTGGAGATTTGGAGTCAACTTGGAAAGGGGCATCAAGTTGACTTTAGTCATATTTATTGCTATTTGGAGGGTAGGATATCCTTCTTCAGGTGTTTGACACCTCATCACCATTGGTCAACGGTGCTTTTGTTCATTCGTTGACTTCTTCATACGGAGACTGTTACAAGTCTATCAATTGTCAGCTTATCGCTTGTCAACAACTTGATGTATGCATCTCCTTCATTTTGCTTCCCTTAGGAGGGTTACTCCTTTTCTTTTTGTTTGTGTTTTCCACTTTGACGTGGAAGGTAGTGTAGTATTAACCGATGGCGGCTCTGTGTTGGGAATGACTACCTTCCGCGTTCTTTTGCAGTTTTGACGTTTTCCTTGATCTTTCTCAATGGAAGAGTGTTGTATGATGAAAACGCGAAGTTTGATCACGATCATTCCAACCATGAGAAATGCATATGAACTTGTTGCATGTGTAAAATTCCAACGGTTACAATCCTCTAAACTAGCCTTGGAAGGCAATCAGATATACGAGGTGAAACCATTGGAATCGGTGGACTTGTGTCTATGCTTGTCAATCTGACTAGATTGACCTCTTAGTGTGCCCGACGCAGATCGATGCCAGTTGATTTTAGAAAATTATGGAGTAAGACCATATTGGTCTTGTATTCGTGTTGGGAGAACTGCGTTATGAAAACCTTGAAAATTGACTGTGCACACAATGCTGCTCGGACAACTTTTTCTGGAGCTGCTAAAAATAGTCTCTTTGGGGGTAAATTTTACGAAAAATTCTGGGACATGGGTTTTGCTGAGAATAATTCTCTAAACAAACCCAGATTGTCAAAAATTCGGAAAAATGAGTTTTTCTATGACATGCAAGAGCCCTTCGGTGGCAGAGGCAGCGAGGCACCAGAAATTGATTTTTCTCGAAAAAATCCAACACATGGGTTTTGTTTGTGCTTCAAAGCTAAACAAACCCAGTTTGTTTGATTTTCAAAATTATGACTTTTTTTGGAAACCCTAAAAAATAGGGGCAGTAGGGCTACTTTTTCTGGAAAAATCCAACATGTGGCTTTTGTTGAAAAAGTTGTGTTGATCATACCCAGTTGGCCAGATCTGTGATTATCTGACGTTTTCTCGGACATGCAAGAATTTTAGACAAAAATAGAGGAAGTAGACAAAAGGTGGATTGGAAGTTATCGACTGTCAATCTGGAAGAATCATGCCTTTTGATGCAAACTCTGATAAATAATCCCTCTGTGCAACAGATCTTCAAAAATATGAAGAATGGTGAAAACCTCTCTATCAGATCTTCAAAAATGTTGGAGAAGAAAAATATTCATTCTTGAGCTCCTCAACCTGCAAAGAAATAATGAATAATGGATGCCTAGATGCTTTGATATGTCAATTTGGAGTTGCAAGCATCAATTGAGCATCCAACTCATGATTGAGCTTGATTTGGAGTTCAAAAAGGTGATTTCCATTGATTGTGGAGTGTTTGGCCTCTTTTTGCCTCCAAAATTTGTTAACTCAAGTCAACATTTGCTTTTGACTTTTTTAGGCTTCCCTTTTGGAGTTTTGATCATTTTTGCAGGCTGTCGTCTATTTGATCTTCGATCCTAGCTGCTTAGTTGATCTTCGGCAGTTGCTGACGGATTCGTTGTCGAGATGAGATCAACCTGATGAGATATGCATAGGAGAGATTAACTCAGAAAACTGAGTTTGGACCTCCAGAATGAAGGGTGCCTTTCTTCAAGAGGGGCGCTTTTGGCTGTGCCTTAGTCAATTTTCATTGTCAATTTTCATTGACTGTTCTTCGTTTTGGCCTTTTCAGACCCTCTATGCTTTGATCTGACGTTCCTGTTGATGGATGAGTCGGATGACTCTGCTTGACGATGCATCAAGTAGCCAACTCGGTCTTGCTCAGGATGACTAACTTCTCAGTTGGAAAAGACAAGTTTAGGTCTTTCAAGCTTAAGGGCACCCCTGGCTAGCAGGGGCGCTTTTAGCTTTTGACTGGTTTTACTGATGCCGTGAACTGCTTGCCTTTGACCTCCTCTATTAGATGACTGATTTCTCAGAAGTTCTTGCTAATGGTTTCACTGGCAAGACTGGTCATAGCTGAGAAGATCATCCTGGGAGGCAGTAAAGATTCTGGCTAAATCTGGATGCCTTGAAGAAAGGGCGCCTTTCTTCAAGAGGGGTGCCTTTTGGCAATGCCTTAGCCATTTTCTGGCTTGTCTTTCCAGTTCTTCAATTTTGGCTTTTTCTGCTTGACCTCAACGCGTGATCGTTTGGCGTGTCTTGTGAACCTGCTATCAGATTGATCACATAGCTGAGAGGAAGCTGGAAAGATAACATGCATAGAGCTATAACAGATTGATGAATCTGGTGCCTGCAACTGAGGGGCGCCCCTGGCTAGTAGGGGCGCTTTTACCATGAAGCTCTCTGATTTGGCATCTTCATTGTTGATGGATCCTCCATACTTTGCTGATGCTTCACTGTTGATCTCTAAATCTGATGATATTGCTGATGATCGCGTTGTCGAGACAGCACGAACATGAAGGAGATGAATGATCTGAAGGAGGAAAGTGATTTGATTTGCCCTCTGAGATCTAAGGGCGCCTTTCTTCAAGAAGGGTGCCTTTTTTAATTGTAGACTGTGTTTTGCCTTGGTAGCAAAACGTGCACCTTCCAAAGTTAGCAAAATTTTGGCCTTTTTCCTTTTGAGAAACTCCCTCGCTATAACAACATCTTTTTGACCTTTTCCGCCATGGCTTCTTCGTTGGAGCTCTTGAGGTTTAGCTTTTGTTATACCCAAAATGAAATTTTTGGCATTTTGCTTAAATTGAGCTAAACAACGTAAAAATGCCATCGAAAGTATGTTTTAGGTCAAACCAAATCTGAAATCTTTGTGGGTTTCTGTCAAGGAACCTATGGTTAAAATTCTGTAAAAATGAAAATTACGATTTTACACCCCTATTTTTATGGAAACCCTAAAAAATAGGACCTTCCCGGAAATGATTGAAAATAATTCTGATAGGATCAATTGCCTTCATGATCACACTGATCAAGTCAGAATTATCAAAAATTATGTTTTACTCTGGTGGGTCCTTTTTTATTTTTCAGAAAAAAAAGCTAGGAGCTTCGCAACCATTAATGGCGGATTGGCCAGTACCAGGTGCTGAAAGCTAAACCTCAAAAGCTTCAACCAAGAAGCTATGGCGGAAAAGGATGAAAAGATGCTGTTTCAATGAAGGAGATTCTCAAAATGGAAAAGGCCAAAATTTGGCTAAGTCTGGAAGATGGACGTTTTGTCTACCAAGGCAAAACACAGTCTACAAGGTCCCAAGGCAAAACACAGTCTACAAGGTGAAAAGGCGCCCCTCTTGAAGAAAGGCGCCCTTGGATCTCAGAGGGCAAATCAAATCATTTGGCATTGTCAAATCAGTCATCCTCTTCACTTTCATGCTGGCTCGACAACGAAACAATCAGCAAGATCATCTGATTCAGGTATCATTGACCAACCGTCAGCAAAGTATGGAGGATCCATCAACGACACAGATGCCAAATCAGAGAGCTTCAAGGTAAAAGCGCCCCTGCTGGCCAGGGGCGCCCCTCAATTGCAGGCACCAGATGAATCCATAAGCAGCAACTCTATACAGGTTATCTTTCCAGCTTCCTCCCAGCTACGTGATCAATCCGACAGCAAGTCCATAAGACACGCCAAACGATCACAAGTTGAGATCAAGCCGAAAAAGCCAAAATTGAAGAACTGGAAAGATAAGCCAGAAAATGGCTAAGGAATAGCTAAAAGCGCCCCTCTCAAGGAAAGGCGCCCTTTCCTGAAGGCATCCAGATTCAGCCAGAATCTTCACTGCCTCCCAGGATGACCTTCTCAGCTATGACCTATCTCATCAACAAGACTATTAGCAAACGCTTCCAACAAATCAATCAACTGATGGAGGAGGTCAAAGACTGGCAGTCCATAGCCAAGATGAAACCAAGCAAAAGCTAAAAGCACCCCTGCTGGCCAGGGGCGCCCTTTAGTTGGAAGGCCCAAAACTTACCAACTTCAATTGAGAAGTCAGGCATCCTAAACAAGACCGAACCGGCTACCGGATGCATCGTCAAGCAGAGTCATCTGATTCATCTAACATCGGGAACGTCAGATCAAAGCAAAGAGGGTCTGAAAAAGTCAAAACGAAGAACAGTCAATGAAAATTGACTAAGGCATTGTCAAAAGCGCCCCTTTCAAGGAAAGGCGCCCTTCTTTCTGGAGACCTTAACTCAGTTTTCTGAGTTAATCCCTCTCAGGCATATCTCATCATGTTGATCCTGCCTCAACAACAGAACTGCCAGGCACTGCCTGAGATCAACTGAGCAACCTGAATCAAAGATCAAACGGGAGCACTTCAGCTTGCAAAATGAACAAAAAATGATCAACTTCAAGAATGGATGGCTAAAAGAAGTCAAACAGAAATGTTGACTTGAGTTAGCAAATTTGGAGCCAAAAAGAGACCAAACACTCCACAATCAGTGGAAATCATCTTTTGGAAGTCCAAATCAGGCCCGAATGATGAGTTATCTTCCATACTTTGTGGATCTTAACCCTAATTGCCTTATATTCATGCTAGGCGTCCCTTTTCCTCATTATTCTTTTTGCAGGCTGAAGGATAAAACATCAAGTAGCTCCCAAGATCACGTTTTCAAGATCTGGCAGGGGTTTTGGACGGATCTTCAATATTTTTGAAGATCATTGGCAGTAAAAGTATTCTTCTCCCAAGATCGCTTCCAGAGACATATTATTGCAAAGTGATAGTTTATAACGTCGAATCCATCTTCTGTCTACTTCCTCTATTTCTATCTATATTTCTTTTGCATGTCACAGGAAACAACAGATTATCACAGATCTGGCCAATCGGGTATGATCAGCACAGCTTTTTCAACAAAACCCATATGGTAAATTTTTCCAAAAAAAGTAGCCCTGCTGCCCCTATTTTTTT
Organism: Sequoiadendron giganteum; assembly: GCA_007115665.2. Taxonomy (NCBI): domain Eukaryota; kingdom Viridiplantae; phylum Streptophyta; class Pinopsida; order Cupressales; family Cupressaceae; genus Sequoiadendron; species Sequoiadendron giganteum. Next base: position 384,169,878 of record CM021104.1, read on the forward strand.
AGGGTTTCCGAAAAAAGTCATAATATTGAAAAACAGACAAACTGGGTTTGTTTGGCTTTGAAGCACGAACAAAACCCATGTGTTAGATTTTTCCGAGAAAAATCACTTTCTGGTGCCCCTGCTGCCTCTGCCACCGAAGGGCTCTTGCATGTCAAAGAAAAACTCGTTTTTTCGAATTTCTGACGATCTGGGTCTGTTTAGAGAATTATTCTCAACAATACCCATGTCTTAGAATATTTCGTAAAAATTACCCCCGGCAAGGCTATTTTTAGTAGTTCCAGAAAAAGTTGTCCGAACAACATCGTGTGCACAGTCAATCTTCAAGGTTTTCAGAACACAGTTCTCCCAAGACGAATACAAGAGCAAAATGGTCTTACTCCATGATTTTCTGAAAATGACTGGCACAGATCTACGTCGGGCACATCCAGAGGTCAATCTAGCCAGATTGACAAGCATAGAAACAAGTCCACAGGTTCCATAATGGTTTCACCTCGTATATCTGATCGCCTTCCAAGGCCAGTTTAGAGGATTGTAACCGTTGGAATTTTACACATGCAGCAAGTTCATATGCATTTCTCACGGTTGGAGTGATCATGTTCAAACTTCGCAGTTTCATCATCAAGCTTCGTGGTTTCACCATACGACACTCTTCCATTGAGAAAGATCAAGGAAAACATCAAAGCTGCAAAAGAACGCGGAAGGTAGGCATTCCCAACACAGAGCAGCCATCGGTTAATACTACACTACCTTCCACCTCAAAGTGGAAACACAGACAAAAATAAAAGGAGTAACCCTCCTAAGGGAAGCAGAATAAAGGAGATGCATACATCAAGTTGCTGACAAGTGATAAGCTGATGATTGACAGGCATGTAATGATCTCCATATGAAAAAGTCAACTAATGGACAAAAGCACCGTTGACCAATGGTGATGAGGTGTCAAACAGCTCAAGAAGGACGTCCTACCCTCCAAAGTAGCAATAAATATGATTGAAGTCAACTTGATGCCCCTTTCCAAGTTGACTCCAGATCTCCACAAATCAATCATGTCAGATCCCACTAATCTAGGATGTCTATTTGACTCCCACGATTTGTGGATCTCAGATCTCCCCAAAAGGTGGATGTCTATTTGGAGACATATTTGTAACATAAGTTCACTTTTAGTTAGGTGTCAATCAACTGAGGTAGACTTCCAGTTTGACTTTTGTTTAGTTTCAGTTAACTGAAGTAGATTTCCAGTTAACTGTTTGCTCACCTACTTTTAGACATAGAAATAATATCTTGCTGATTGGCAAGAACTGTTTGTTAACTCAAGGAGATTTTAGGGTTGCCTACTCCTTTGAGTTTCTATAAATAAGAGCCTTAGGTTCTTTATTTGTTTAACCTTTATTTGCTAGCAAAATTGCTGCGCCACTGTTGCCAGAGTTCGCTTGTTTATATCTGTTCACTCTTGGATGAGAGTTCGTTGGTTGATCGCAATTGTGCATGATTTCGTGCCTTTGCTGTCCCGACCTTTGTAATTCTTTGAAGAACCTTGAAGAAATAAATCAGATGGTGCAAGCTTTATTGATCTAATTATTTGAGTTATTCAAAGTCTTGTTTTTAAATAGTGCATTGTTTCAATCTCCTCCTTGGACAGGTGTCGTTGCCTCCTTGGATATTTTGTCATCGATCATTATCGTTTGATGTTGTTTAATGATATCTCTTGCAGCCTAGACTTTGGACAAGTGTCGTCACCTCCTCGGGAATCCTGTTAGAAAGGCCATCGTTCCTTGTTGTTTCCAGTGAGTTGCTTCCAAGCCTATACCTCGGATAGGGGTTCCTCCTCCTTGGCAAGTATTAGATCCAATTTACCGTAACGAGTGTTTGCTTGTATCGAGCCCTATCTTGGTATATATCCGAAGGTTCAGAGCCTCAGCCATATTCCATTGAGACGGAGGATTCAAGTGATCCAACCATACCATTTCGCTCCTACGCCCTCATGCTCTGTTTATCTTGAGGAGGTAGGATAGTCTAGAAGTTAGTTGGTCGTAGTTAAGATCTGCAGAAACCAGAGAAAAAGCTTAGCTATGGCGCATTGGTTTATGCACCCTTGTGTCCTGCCGCTGAGTAAAAAAGATAGGAACTCTTAGTACACCCCTTTTTTACAGTATAAAATCAGCAAAGAGAGATCTTCCTCTCTATAATCCGAAGAGCATGTACTAGCACACTTGCAATAGCTGTTCATTTCCAATAAGCACTCCAGAGGTGCTAATTGAAACGCCAACAACTTTCAACACCTGGTACTGGCCAATCTGCCATTAATGGCTACGGAGCTCCTAACTTTGTTCCTAAAAAACAAGAATAGACCCACCAGAGTAAAACATGTCTTTTGATAATTCTGACTTGATCTGTGTGATTGTGTAGGCAATTAACCCTATCAGAATTATTTTCAATCATTTCCGGGAGGGTCCTATTTTTAAGGGTTTCCCTAAAAATAGGGGCATAAAACCCTAATTTTCATATTTTCAAAATTTTAACCATAGGTTCCTTGACAGAAACCCACAAAGACTTCATGTTTGGTTTGACCTAAAACATACTTTCGATGGCATTTTTACATTGTTTAGCTCAATTTAACCAGAATGCCAAAAATTTCATTTTGGGTGTAACATTAAGCTCCGTCTAGTGACCATGTCGGATACCTACGGCATAGGAGGACCGAGAATCTCAAGTTTCGTAGACCAGTACTTTATTAGTTGGGTAACGGAGTCAGGACTCATTTCCTAATTCACATAAGAACTTGAAGTTCACCTTCACTATTGGGGGCTCACCTATTATTCACCTAAAACAAGACTATCTAAGAAATCACCTAATACACAACAATACTTTACGGAAAGGGGAAATACATAACAACATAACGTTAAAGCAAAATAAATTTATTTTACAAAGAACTCACCCCATCCCCGAAGGGACGAAATGTTTCGAGTACTGCTTGCTTCATGGCAGTGCGAAGAGCCTCCCATCGATGCTACTTCTGCCTGAAAGGCTTTACTTCTTTTTTGATGGGAATTGCAGGAGACAATCCCTCTGGAATGATGATTCTCAGGTATTTGTATATCCAAGCAAAAGTACTCTGACAAAAGTCAGAATATGATGCAAATGGGAAAGTTGATACCCTGAGGCATTAGTTCTACTGTCATTCGTCCCCGGGATGTTGAACACTTCAAACCAATCTATCGAGTTCCAAACTCGATTTCTATAATGTCGTAGGTGATCTTTGCTAATCTGAAAATATCTTTTGATTGGCTCGTGGATCAGCTCTATATCGCCTTTAACACACAGGAGTTTGATTACCATGTCTTCGGCATCTTTGAGGCCTAACAAAAGAACCTCTTTCTCAGCTTCAGTGAATTCCAATTGCACAGATGGGTGCAACTGTCCTTTGGGAGAGATGATCACTTCCCCTATTCTGAAACTGTATTTCAACAACATCCATCGAACTGTGTTGTCCATGACCTTGCGTCCTCTGTTAGTATCTTTTTCAGAACATGCAACGTTCTGATCTTCAGTTTCTATCTCCGGCAAAGTTACAAAATTACCAGGATTCGTTTGAGGCTTTGCTCCTGCTGGGACAGATGACCCAAGCATAGCCTGCTTCTTTACAACTTTGAGAATCTGATCTAGTTGTTCTAGATGATCTTGAAGATATTCCAGTTGAGAGATTTGTACCTTGGTCTTCATCATGGAAGCTATGATGTCAAAATTTGCTGAAGAAGGATCTTGAGCAACTGGCATAGCGTTCTTCTGTGAGGACCTGGGATTGGAAGTGGAAAGCACCTCTTCACCCTTTTCATTTGATCTTCGTCTTTCTTCCTCTTCTTTTTGTGCTTTGAAGTTTTGAACACTTGTAGACACAGGCGTTGAAAATTTTTCGTGATTCACCGCAAGAGAATAGTGACGGTAGTCTTCTTCTTCTTGATTAATAACGGGTTCAAAATATCTCGTTGCGGAGTCGCCATCGAAGTTGTCCGTTTGTGGTAAGACAACGTTCGAACTTGTTGGTACAAAACTAGAACTGGGAGTAGCTTCAGCATATCCCATGATTTGGGTCATTCTCAAATTCTCAGGACACATGAATCCGGTATGTGCATCAGTGTCATGGAAACAACAAAATACTGCACTGTGTGCAGCTTCAATCATTGGTCTTGATGGAGGTGTTGGCAATCGTGGCTAAAGATTGTCTCTCTTTGGCTGGTACGATTGTTGAATTGGAGATTTGATAGAATCTGCTTTCATAAAGCCGGAAGTGATCATATTATACTCCAACTCGATGGCGTGTTCTTGCACACTCTTCAACTCTGTTCCTTTCGCCATCTTCAGGAAGAAGGCTATCTCTAATGGAAGAGCATTTATGAAACAGCTTATTAGAATCTCCAATGATGGATCGAATGTAAATGAAAGTTTTGCAACAAGACAATCAAATCTTGCCACAAACTCTCTCATGTGTTCATCACGCTCCATCTTCAAATTTGTAAGCTAGGCGAACAACAAATGATTGTTTTCAGCGGGCTTGAATCTCGCCAAATACTTCTCACTCATAGATGCCCAACTTGTAATAATGCCTAGCTTCAGGTGACTGAACCAATCCGCAGCATTCCCAACAAGAGTCTCCACAAAGAGACGTACTACGATGTCTTCATGTGGCACATGTAAGATGGCACAAGCCGTTGTGAATGCAGAAAAATGTTCATCTGGGTGTTGACTCCCATCGCCGTGAAATTGGGGAAAGTGCTTCCTTGACCCTTTAGGCAACTCATGATTTACCTGAAAAGCCAAGGGTCCAATGTTATTACCCCAAGGTAATGAAGGTCAACGTCTCTCGCCAGCATTATTTTTGTTACCATCCATTGCTTCTCTGTATGGATCATGCAATTGGATGCCCGAGGATCATTCCCGAACCTCTTCAAAGATTTTCTCCACGTCGGATGCTTCTTCGATGTCTTCTTGAAGTCAAGGATTATTTCTCCTTCGTATGTATACTTGGTGAGCCAAGATGCTTATTGCCACGTGGGTGGTGGTAACATTGGTCTCTTAGCTGCAAGGTCAACCTTTCTTTCTTCCTCGTCTAGAGTAATAGTTGCGGCTCTCCACTGAGCTGGTGATGTATTCTTTTCAAAGATGAAAGTACGCAAGCTACTGATGATGTCCGTCTCCTCTCCTTCAATGAATGTAAGATTTGGTTGGAGAGTTGCTGGAGCAAGATCAGGTTGTTCAAATGGTGTCTAAGGATGCCAGATGCCCATTTCATGTCATAAAAGCGTTAAGCTTTTCTTGAAGTTTTATGCCTCATCGCCCCATGGTGGGCACAGTGGACGCCATAAAACTGTTGGCGTTTCAATTAGCACCTCTAGAGTGCTTATTGGAAACGGACAACTATTGCAAGTGTGTTAGTACATGCTCTTCGGATTATAGAGAGGAAGATCTCTCTTTGCTGATTTTCTACTGTAAAAAAGGGGTGTACTAAGGTTCCTATCTTTTTTACTCAACGGCAGGACATAAGGGTGCATAAACACAATGCGCCGTAGCTAAGCTTTTCCCTGGTTTCTGTAGATCTGAACTATAAGTAACTAAGTTTCTAAACTATGCTACCTCCTCAAGATAAACAGAGCATGAGGGCGTAGGAGGGAAATGGATTGGTTGGATCACTTGAATCCTCCGTCTCAATGGAATATGGCCGAGGCTCTAAACTCTTAGATGTATACCAAGATAGGGCTCGATACAAGCAAACACTCTTTTACGGTAAACTGGATCTGAGACTTGCCAAGGAGGAGGAACCCCTGTCCGAGGTGTAGGCTTGGAAACAGCTCACTGGAAACAACAAGGAACGATGGCCTATCTATCAGGATTCCCGAGGAGGTGACAACACTTGTCCAAAGTGTAGGCTGCAAGACAAATCATTAAACAACATCATACGATAATGATCGATAACAAAATATCCAAGGAGGTGACGACACCTGTCCAAGGAGGAGATTGAAACAATACACTATTTGAAAACGAGACTTTGAATAGACTCAAGTATTTAGATCAAGCAAGCATGCGCCATCTGATTTATTTCTTCAAGATTTCTCCAAAGAATTACAAAGGTCGGGACAGCAAAGGCACGAAATCATGCACAATTGTGATCAACCAACGAACTCTCATCCAAGAGTGAACAAATATAAACAAGCTAACTCTAGCAACAATGGCGCAGCAATTTTGCTTAGCAAATAAAGGTTAAACAAATAATGAGCCCAAGACTCTTATTTATAGAAACTCAGAGGAGTAGACAACCCTAAAATCTCCTGGAGTTAACAATCAGTTCTTGCCAATTAGCAAGATTTATTCCTATGTATAAATGAAGGTGAGCAAGCAGTTAATTGGAAATCTACTTCAGTTAACTTAAACTAAACAAAAGTCAAACTGAGAGTCTACCTCGGTTGACTGACACCTAACTAAAAGTGAACTTAGCTTACAAATGTGTCTCCAAAATAGACATCCACCTTTAAAGGAGATCTGAGATCCACAAATCGTGGGAGTCAATTAGACATCCTAGATTAGTGGGCTCTGAAATGCATGATCTGTGGAGATCTGGAGTCAACTTGGAAAGGGGCATCAAGTTGACTTCAGTCATATTTATTGCTATTTGGAGGATAGGACCTCCTTCTTGAGGTGTTTGACACCTCATCACCATTGGGCAATGGTGCTTTTGTTCATTCGTTGACTTCTTCATATGGAGACTGTTACAAGTCTATCAATTGTCAGCTTATCGCTTGTCAACAACTTGATGTATGCATCTCCTTCATTTTGCTTCCCTTAGGAGGGTTACTCCTTTTCTTTTTGTCTGTGTTTTCCACTTTGACGTGGAAGGTAGCGTAGTATTAACCGATGGCGGCTCTGTGTTGGGAATGACTACCTTTCGTGTTCTTCTGCAGTTTTGACGTTTTCCTCAAACATTTTCAATGGAAGAGTGTTGTATGATGAAACCGCGAAGCTTGATGATGAAACTACGAAGTTTGACCATGATCATTCTAACCATGAGAAATGCATATGAACTTGCTGCATGTGTAAAATTCCAACGGTTACAATCCTCTAAATTGGCCTTGGAAGGCAATCAAATATACGAGGTGAAACCATTGGAATTGGTGGACTTGTGTCAATGCTTGTCAATCTGGCTAGAATGACCTCTGGGTGTGCCTGACGCAGATCGGTGCCAGTCGTTTTTAGAAAATTATGGAGTAAGACCATTTAGGTCTTGTATTCGTCTTGGGAGAACTACGTTATGAAAACCTTGAAAATTGACTGTGCACACAATGCTGCTCGGACAACTTTTTCTGGAGCTGCTAAAAATAGCCTCGCCGGGGGTAATTTTTACGAAATTTTTTGGGACATGGGTTTTGTTGAGAATAATTCTCTAAACAAACCCAGATTGTCAGAAATTCGAAAAAACGAGTTTTTCTATGACATGCAAGAGCCCTTCGGTGGCAGAGGCAGCGAGGCACCAGAAAGTGATTTTTCTCGTAAAAATCCAACACATGGGTTTTGTTCGTGCTTCAGAGCTAAACAAACCCAGTTTGTTTGATTTTCAAAATTATGATTTTTTCCGAAAACTCTAAAAAATAGGGGTAGCAGGGCTGCTTTTTCTGGAAAAATCCAACATGTGGCTTTTTTTGAAAAAGTTGTGCTGATCATACCCAGTTGGCCAGATCTATGATTATCTGCCGTTTTCTCGGACATGCAAGAATTTTAGACAGAAATAGAGGAAGTAGATAGAAGGTGGATTGGAAGTTATCGGCTGTCAATCTGGAAGAATCATGCCTTTTGATGCAAACTCTGATAAATAATCCTTTTGTGCAACAGATCTTCAAAAATATGAAGAATGGTGAAAACCCCTCTGTCAGATCTTCAAAAATGTTGGAGAAGAAAAATATCCGTTCTTGAGCTCCTCAACCTGCAAAGAAATAATGAATAATGGATGCTTAGATGCTTTGATATGTCAATTTGGAGTTGCAAGCATCAATTGGGCATCCAACTCATGATTGAGCCTGATTTGGAGTTTAAAAAGGTGATTTCCACTGATTGTGTAGTGTTTGGCCTCTTTTTGCCTCCAAAATTTGTTAACTCAAGTCAACATTTGCTTTTGACTTTTTTAGGCTTCCCTTTTGGAGTTTTGATCATTTTTGCAGGCTGTCGTCTATTTGATCTTCGATCCTAGCTGCTCAGTTGATCTTCGGCAGTTGTTGACGGATTCGTTGTCAAGATGGGATCAGCCTGATGAGATATGCCTAGGAGAGATTAACTCAAAAAACTGAGTTTGGACCTCCAAAATGAAGGGCGCCTTTCTTCAAGAGGGGCGCTTTTCGCTGTGCCTTAGTCAATTTTCATTGACTCTTCTTCGATTTGGCCTTTTCAAACCCTCTGTGCTTTGATCTGACGTTCCCGTTGATGGATGAGTCAGATGACTCTGCTTGACGATGCATCAAGTAGCCAACTCGGTCTTGCTCAGAATGACTAACTTCTCAGTTGGAAAAGACAAGTTCAGGTCTTTCAAGCTTAAGGGTGCCCCTGGCTAGCAGGGGTGCTTTTAGCTTTTGATTGGTTTTACTTATGCCGTGAACTGCTTGCCTTTGACCTCCTCTATCAGATGACTGATTTGTCGGAAGTTCTTGTTGATGGTTTCACTTTCGAGACTGGTCACAGCTGAGAAGATCATCCTGGGAGGCAGTAAAGATTCTGGCTGAATCTGGATGCCTTGAAGAAAGGGCGCCTTTCTTCAAGAGGGGCGCCTTTTGGCAATGTCTTAGCCATTTTCTGGCTTGTCTTTCCAGTTCTTCAATTCTAGCTTTTTCTGCTTGACCTCAACGTGTGATTGTTTGGCGTGTCCTATGAACCTATTGTTAGATTGATCACATAGCTGAGAGGAAGCTGGAAAGATAACATGTATAGAGCTATAACAGATTGATGAATCTGGTGCCTGCAACTGAGGGGCGCCCTTGGCTAGTAGGGGCGCTTTTACCATGAAGCTCTTTGATTTGGTGTCTTCATTGCTGATGCTTCGCCGTTGATCTCTGAATCTGATGATATTGCTGATGATCACGTTGTCGAGACAGCACGAACACAGAGGAGATGAATGATCTGAAGGAGGAAAGTGATTTGATTTGCCCTCTGAGATCCAAGGGCGCCTTTCTTCAAGAAGGGCGCCTTTTTCAACTGTAGACTATGTTTTGCCTTGGTAGCAAAACGTGCACCTTCCAGAGTTAGCCAAATTTTGGCCTTTTTCCTTTTGAGAAACTCCCTCGCTATAACATCTTTTTGACCTTTTCTGCCATGGCTTCTTCGTTGGAGCTCTTGAGGTTTAGCTTTCAGCACCTGGTACTGACCAATCTGCCATTAATGGCTGCGGAGCTCCTAACTTTGTTCCTTAAAAACGAGAATAGACCCACCAGAGTAAAACATGTCTTTTGATAATTCTGACTTGATCAGTGTGATTGTGTAGGCAATTAACCCTATCAGAATTATTTTCAATAATTTCCAGGAAGGTCCTATTTTTAAGGGTTTCCCTAAAAATAGGGGCATAAAACCCTAATTTTCATAGTTTCAAAATTTTAACCATAGTTTCCTTGACAGAAACCCACAAAGACTTCATGTTTGGTTTGACCTAAAACATACTTTCGATGGCATTTTTACATTGTTTAGCTCAATTTAAGCAGAATGCCAAAAATTTCATTTTGGGTGTAACATACTGATAAACTTTTTGCACACTAAGAATGCTCATGGTATTCAAACCTCTAAATTGTTTCTGATATGCAATCAAGTATACGAGATAACAACACATGTGAAAATTATGGGCAACAAGGAATCCAATAATCTGTTTGTGAATGACGTCACTGATCAAAGAAGCCCAGTTATAATATTCTTGTTTGGAAACAATCTGAGCAATGACATAATACATCCAAGGCTGGAATTTATCTACATCTGAATGACCAGAGACACGATTAAGAAGAGTTATCAAAATCGTGTAATCGTCTTTGAACTCTCTGCGACCGACATTGTGTGGCAATTTGACTTTCTTTTCTTTCAACCACCTTTCCGCCATTTTGTTTTGACACATGTCCGTATCAGCATTAAATGCTCTTTCACACTGAACCATGGTAATGACCAAACTATTTGGATGCTGAGGAATACCAAAACATTTCTCAATATCTTGGGGCTTGAGACTGCAAATCACCCGTCCATCCGTTGACTAAATTTCATGGGCAGTAGAATTGTAATGCTTGATACAAGACATCACAAATTCTATGCACTGAACTGAAATGGGGATAGAAGCTTCCTCGAGCAACCCGGACCTTTCGATGTTTTGAAGTATTGTTGAATTTACCTTTTTCGGATCCAAAACGGGCTCTGGAAGCACCTTATGCAAGTTTGTGTCAACCGTTCCGATGAAATCATGAATTAAGACCGACTTGGTCCTGAAATCATTTTGTGTGTATTGCATTATGAGAAACTCGCATGTTGACTGTGAACATGGCTATATTCTGATTTCTCTGGAAAGCCAAAAATCACTCTAGATGAGGCTAAAAATACCCTATCGAAGGACAATTTTCACAAAAAATTTGAGACATGGGTTTTGTGCAGAATCAAATTCTAAGATGACCCAGATCAACAAAATTGTGAAAAAGTGAGATTTAGGCCTGCATGTAAAAGGTTTTCAGTCGATATTTGAGGGGCTGTGAGGGCAATTTTTCCCGAGAACATCTGGAACATGGGTTTTGTGCATAACTGAATTCTACGACAACCTAGATCGATAGATTTTGAAAAAAAATGTGTTTTAGGCCTACATGCAAAGAAAATTCTTGAAAAAAGCACAATACTCTAGAATAGAGGCAGCGGGGCAATTTTCATGAAATATTCTAAGACATGGGTATTGTCATTGATGCTGAAATACACGAACCCAGATACTCTTTTTTTGAAAATTTGGCCGTTTTCTTTGACATGTGAAGAATACCTAAGACGAGAATAGAAGAAATTTAGATAGAAGATAGAAGTTTTTCGTTTGTTTGTTTTCTCTGCTTTTGTAGAAATTCGCCTATGTTTGTTTGAATTTTGTTGATTATTCGGAACTGTATCCGCAAGGAAATCTGAAAAATTATGCCTTTGAATGCTTGCGCAAGAGAAAATTCACATGTACTTCAACCTGTTATAGGAGAAATGGACGTCATCTTTGAATAAATAGAAAAAAATCTTAAGTTCATGGTGCCAATTGCAAGAAGAAACCCTGATCTCAAAAGAAGCCATCTAATTGGACCTCACTTCGTGCAACAAAAACTGACCTGAAGTCTCAAGAATAAAATATTAAAATATTCAGTTCAACTCAGTATGCGAAAGTCAACGAGTCTCAAAATAGGTGCCAATATTAAAATATTGAAGAAATTCGCCCTTTGCAAAGCTGACATGCGGAAACTGAAATTTAATATTATTTTATTGAGTTAACTGAAATCTCTCTTTCTGAGTTCGCTTAGAATCTTTTTTTGATTCCAAAAAGTCAAACTTTGACTTTCTAGGCGTTCATCTGCAAAAGTTGAGATTTTTTGCTAACTTCCTATTTTGTAGCTTGTTCAAAACGTCACAATAGCCTCTGTTGAACCTTGATTTCTGGGTGCCCGGGTGATTCTGAAACTGAACTGGAGGACTCATCGCAAAGCCAAATCAAAATTGATGAAATGTCTGCTGGGAGCTATGACCTCAGAAAACTGAATCTGGTGCCTCAAAATGAAGGGCGCCTTTTTTAAGGAGATATGTAACTTCGTAAGAATTTCCATACATCCATTTTCCTGATTTGCCATTTGATGCTTCAATCTACCGCTGTTGGTGAACCATGACTCCTGTCGACTGAATGTTGGATCCATCGCGTAGCTAGAAGAATTATGCACCTAATGACTGCATGTGCAAAGCCTGCATGCTGGATTAAGACCTCCAAATGCAAGGGTGCCCCTGGCTTGCAGAGGGGCGAAAACAAAAATTAACATGATTTTGCATTTTGTCAATTTCAACCAAGTGTCCTACTTTGACCTTCGCTATCGGGAGCAGGATTGCTCCGATTTGCGTGTTGACAGGTTTGTTGCGTAGCTGGAACAACTTGGAAGAGATGTTCTTGGGAGTGACGAAGCAAAAAGACTGCATTTAATGCCTCTAAAAGAAAGGTGCCTTTTTCAAGGCAATGTGTAAAATCCATACTTAGCCATTTTTCCACTTGTCTTCGTTTTGCACTAGTTCTTTGATTACGGGAGATTGACAGATCCCGAAGGCTGACAGATAGATTCACTGTGTAGCTAGGAGGATTCTGCACAAGTCTCATGAAGACGACACCTGCAAGAAACCTCATCTGACTGGCCTAAATGCAATGTGCCCCTGGCCAGCAGAGGTACAATTTGATATTCACTTTATACTTCCTTCATTCTACGTGCTTACTGGAACCACTGCCACGATCACTTAGCACATCTGACGATCTTGTGAACGGATGCATCGCGGAGCTAGGCTGAATCAAAAGAGATCCCTCGAAGACAAAAACTGCAAGTTCATTCCTCTGAGGGGTCTAATTCAAGGGCGCCCTTGATCTACAGGGGCGCAAAAACTGCAAATTAGACTGTCTCTGTGATGTGTATACTCTCCGTAACTTTTCCTTCTGCCTTTGATTGCCGGAGTTTCGAGAATCGGATGGACTTGCTTGATAGCTTGTCAGAAAGCTGACAGAAAACCAAAGAGAACGAATGTATTCGCAACCCAAAACAACTGAATCTTGACGTCCAAATTGAAGGGCACCCCTGAGCTATAGGGTTGCAGATTTGCTCTGGATTTGATGTTTTTCTCCATTTTGCGCTCTGCGAACACCATGTCGGCTGCTGAGTTGTCCACGTAGAAGCATTACTATTGCTGATGCATTTGTGTGACTATATTTCGCCATTTTCACATGTACGAACACTGTAAAGTTGGTTTGCACATTGATTGTGCAAGCGTCCCCCACGTTACAAAGTGAAAGTGTTTCCAGACTTTAGAATATTTTTTGCACTTTTCGCCATTTGAAAATCCCCTCCATCAAGAAGCATCTTTTTTAGCATCTTTCATCATAGAATGTTCTGCTTTGAGTTTCAGGCTTAGATTTTGACTCTTGGTACTGGCCAACTGCCATTGATGACCTCAGAGGTCCTAACTTTTCTCCTGAAAAAGTGAAAACTACCCACCAGGCTTAAACTGAATTTTAACTAAAATTGACTTCACCACTGTGATCGTGATGCAAAATAAGCCAATCAAAATTAATTTCAGCCAATTCTGACAAGTTTCTATTTTTAGGGTTTTTTGACCTAAAAACAGGGTCCAGAAACCCTAATTTTCAAAATTTTCAAATTTTTCCAGTACTCTCCTAACATCACACTAACCAAAAGCCCATACTTGATTTGCCCAAAAACTGAGTTTTGACACCATTTTTACAAGGTTTAGACCATTTTAAGCAAAATGCCTTAATGAAGCAAAAAATTTGGTTTGGGTACAAGAAGAAGATGGCTCATGTCTCTAATTTTGAATGGCTAATTGGGTAGGCACTTTGGCAACCCTCTCTACAAACCCAATAGCAAAATTCCTATCATGAAGCAAATGGAGGTATTATGATTTCAATGCCTCCAAAGTACGCCTAATAAAGCGCAAATCATGAATGTGAGTACCAGTTGAGACTCCATATTGTCTCTCCTCAAACTCTACTCTCCAAAGAAGGTACTCCATAAACTTATCTATGCAGACCTTACAAGATAGGGTCGAGTCAACCTTCTCTCCTGCAACCTTTAGCTGATCCCTCCAACTCTGCGGCTCAACAAACTGACGATCATAATCAGCTGCATGGGATGAAATGACTGATTTGCTTCTAGGGGAGGGAAACAAATGCAATGTCCCTTAGCCAACCTTGCCCTAGACTTCACTTCTTTATTAGGTTTAGGGTTTCCTTTTCCCAAATGAATGTTCTAATGCAATAACCTTGGATTGGAATTTGTATTCACCATATTATCAACATATTTGTTAGCATTAATATCTAGATATCCAAAATATTTTCATAATCATAAAGCAATAATGAAGACATAAGAGAAGTGCCATAGGTGGATCCACCCTAAAGCCCTCATGCCAAGCTCAAGAGGTTGTTCATCACAATCCTCCTTCCCTAGTGACTTAGTACCTACATACTCCACTCATGGCAGCAGCTCGGAAGACACTCGCCCTATTAGGAGAGGGGAACCATAGATTCCAAAGTGGCCTAAGGCCTACCACCCTTCCATGGCCGCAGCGGAATCTTAGGTGGAACCTGTTGTCCCCTAATTTTGAAAAGCCAAAATTGGACAACCTATACGAATTTTTCACTAAAAATTACTATTCTTGGTTCCTCTAATGCACGTTTCTTGTGAGAAAATCATGCCTTGTATATTCTGTTAGGCTTTGGGTCATCTAGGTCATTCCCATTTTTGTTTCTTGTTCGTTTTTGCCTTGTTTTTGTGTCTTTCCTTCCTTTGGTCGAGTTTTGAACATCTTATTGCAAGTATGGGGGTTTCGAGCTCTAAGATGCAAGTGTCATGTGAACTTGCAATTCGATCCTTAAGACTCGATTTTCTTTTTGGCCTTTTTGAGTCGCTTTTTATGTTTTGTCATTAACTTGCAATGGGGGTCTTGAGACCCGAATTGCAAGTGAGAGTACTTTTTTTCACTTTATAAAATTTATTTCACTTGTAAAGGGGGTCTTAAGGCCCGACTTACAAGTTGGACGCATTATGAAAAGGTTCTTTTTGTTCATTTCACTTGTAAAAGGGGTTACAAGACCCGAATTACAAGTTAAGTTTAAAAAAGTCAAATCGATTACTTGTAGTCGGGCCTTGAGGACCCGATTACAAGCCTGCGTATGAAGGTTTTCTAAGAACCGACTTGCTTATAGCCATTCAAAGTCTGATTCACTCAAGTTAGTAATTTGAATCACTTGTAATGGCGTTCAAAAGATCCGATATGATGCTTGTGAGTGTGAGTTTTGCTTTTCAGTCACGCGTTTGCTCTTTGAAGCCCGGTTTTTGACTTGGTCTTAGTTGTTCTTCCTCTTTTGGCGCAATTTCTTTCTTCTTCCTCTATTTACTCCTGTGTTTCTTGTGGAGAGAAGTAAATAGTCAGCTGATTGTGTTTTGAAAGGAGTCTTTGTCCCTCTTTTTCTATAAAGAGCTGGTTGCAAATCAAAGATTCTTATTTTATCCTTTTAGCTGTGCGTTTTTTCTCTTCAAAGGTACATTTCTTTTGGTGTTGCCTTTTTTTTTTTTGGTTTCTTCTTGGTCACGAGTTCATGATGCATTTTCGAAATGCATTGGAAATGAAGAGTTGTCATCATTTGCTTACTTGCAATCGGGTTCTCAAGACCCGACTACAAGTAAAGATACATTTAAAAAGCCCTCAAAATGCTTGCATTCCGCCTTCATATGCTTTACATATCACTTGTTAAACCATTTGATCACAAATCTATTCAAACGTATCCTATTCGTCATACATCCATCACTTGTAATCGGGTCTCCAAGACCCGACTGCAAGTCCACATTGTCAAAAATATGCATTTTACTTGCAATCGGGTTCTCAAGACTCGATTACAAGTTGAACTCGCAAATAGCCTCCCCAGATCCGATTCTTCTCCTGTCACTATCCAAAGCATATTCACAACCCATTTTCGAGTCATGATAAATGTTATAAATTCAAATAAGTCTGAGTGGGATTGCTGGTTTACAAGATTTTGGCATCATGGAATCACCCATTGCTGCTGAAGATGTTCTTACACTTCTGAATGTTCATCATAGTGTTTCAGATTCTTGTTCAATGACAGAAGAACCGGTTTCACCTCCAAACAAGAAGATGAAAGTCAAATATGATAAGTTTTTGAATGAGATTGTTCCTTCCTAGGTGGTTTCCCTCAATTATGAGATTAGGGACATAGAGATCGGACACGTCGATATGTCTGAGTTCCTAAAAAGAACGAAGGATTCATCAACTCATGATATGCAGTTGCTTCTTAGAAGTCATATTCATTTGGTTTCTTCATTCCCACTAGCTGCTTTAGAACCAGAATTTGTGCTTGCTTGTGCTGCTCATTTTGATGAAGAAACAAGGACAATTAGGGACAATGATGGGAATGTCATAATAAGTTTGGAGGCTAAAACAATTGATAAATTTTTTAGAGTACCTGCAGCTCCTTTGTATGCTGAGATCACAATGAAGAGTGCAACAGATCATTACAAGCAAAGAAAAGCAGATTGCAATAGACACATGAGTGCTAAATGGTTGAAGACTCCTCGAACTTGTTTTTCCAGGTGGCCCAAGTTGCACCGTTCCGATTTCATTGAGGGGATAGGTGATATAATTACACTTCTCAGCAGGTTAGCAGGTTTAAAATTTTCTAATGTGTTTGAGACCTGGATGTATAAGTACATCGTGGTTATGAGGAAAGGGCAGTCTCATATTTTCTGGGAAGAATTGATCAGTGATAACTTGTGTAGACAATTGGCACAAGTTCATACTGCTTACACCTTTTATATGAATTCATTTTTGGTGTATATTGCTATATCGCTTAGACAGTTTCCTGGCCTTTCTACCAAGGGCAATAGATCGTTGGTGCCAGTATGTGAATATTATGATCAGCTGACTCTGAGGCCCAGCAGGCTTCATTACAGGAGGGTGCAGGATGCTTTCTTCGGTCACTTCATGTGTCTCTTTGACAAACCACTCAAAAATAGAAGAGTCTCCAAAGCAGCTTGGAAAAAAGTAAATGAATATGGTTGTTTGTTTCTGCAATTTCCCACCTTCACTTACATGAGAGTCGGATGTTTTAAGTCCCAGCCATATATGTTACCTCGATATCCTACTGACAGAATCCCTCTGATGGAGTTGGCAAGACAATTAATGGCGGTTCATGCCATACAACTTGCTAGTCACAAACTGGGTATTACTATCTCTTCGCATAGTCCATTGCAGATTGGTCGGTATTCTATAAACACATCTCAAAGAGCCAAAGCTATAGATGCTGAGCTTCAAGAAATCAAGCTGAAGAAGTTCATTGCAAGAGAAGATTTTGATTACTGCGGAATGAAAGATAAAATTAAAAGAACCTTTGCTTATGTTCATCGCCTTGAAGGTATCTGGGTAGATCTTTGTACTGAAGAAGATGTGAGAAGAGTGGACTACAGCAGGTTTACTTTGGAACAAATTGTGGATCTTAATTTAACCAGGATTCCTGAAGGGATGATAGATGATGGAGAAATCCTAGATCCGGAGTATATTGAACAGAGAGTTGCAGAAGCTCCTCTCCCCTCCCCGCAATGGTAAAGAAAGGAGTGTGACTCTATCATCTGATCGTTTTCAGCCTATCCTCGCTAATACCAATGCCTGGTTGAAGGATAATAATGTCAAAACTATCAAGATCAAAGGTGAAGTAGAGAATGATTTGGCTGGTCCGGTTGGGCAAAGGTCTGAAATCAGAGATAAATCTAAAGAAGGTGCTTCTTCTTCTGGCACAAGAATCAAGTTAAGGGTTAGTAGAGCTTTGGTGATTCCTCCATTGGAAGTGTCAGCAAAAGGAAAAGAGACTTCACAGGTACAAGTACATGTCCTTAATGATGAGGATGATACTTATGAAGAAAATACATCAGAATCACCTCCTTCAGTAGTCTCAGACTCTCCCCATGCGGTCATTCCTCAAATACCCATGGATATTGATACAGATGTAGATTCTTTCTCCACTGTGTTTGTTGACCCTGTGGAACCTAGTACGATTGCTGTTGCAAATGTGGAGATTCCTATTGAAACTTCTCATGAAGATTTGGAGGGAATCTTTGATGATAATCCTTCTTATGTAGCTATGTCCAACATTCCTTTCTCTGAGATTGGTACTTCTACCTTGAATTTTGACAAGTTTATGATAGAGACAAACCATGTGTTTCCAGTTGAGCAAAGACCCATTGCAATTCAGACTAATACTTCTCCAAAGGTAACAACTATGGTACAAGTAGAGCCTATTTCTTCAAAAACCACAGTTGTTTCTAATATGAGTACATTGGAATTACCCCCATGGCTGAGTTCAATTACACCTAAAATAAAGAAGGAAATTTTTTCTCTTGATGTGTTTGATTTTCAGCAATTTGCAAAACCTAAATCCAGGGTTGCAAAGAAGGCAAAGAAAGTCTCACGGGTGGTGATTGATGAAGATAAAATGAAGTATGCAAAAATAGTTGAGCCATTGGTTGAAAAGCCACCTGAAGAGATGCAGTTGTCAGATTACAGGCTTACCAGAGTTGAGCTTGGTAAGCAGATACATTCTGGTCTTATGCATGATGCCATAGATTCAGTAGCCTCATTGGTACAAAGATATGATGAATTGCTGACAAGGAAGAATGAACTCAAAGAGAAGAATTCACAGCTCGTCGCAATAATTCAGAAAATAACAAACACTTTAGAGCGAGTTAATCCATTAACTTCTTTTACCTCTGAAGAATTAGTTAGGCAGTTGGAAAGGATTGCGCAAAAGGCTAAAGTGGTTGATTCTTGGGTAGGTCAACTGATTGATCAAGGTACACCGATAATTGAGAAGACATTACATATTTTGAGTACCCTCAGGACAGCCAAAGATAAGATGAATCAGACTTTGGATACTTTCAAGCAAAGTCTGACTTATTTTGAAAAAGATTTGAAAATCTGGCACGAGATGGATCAATTTAAACTAGAAATTCTGAGCAGCAATTCCATAATTTCAAGCAGAGAAAAATATGTGGAGTTTGAAGAACTTCTAACAAATAAGTCATTAGTTGTTGAAGATCTCATTAAAGATGTTCAAGCTACGCTTGAAATGAATGCTGAAGTTGAGCAGGACATACTTGCTAGTTTTGAGAAGATGTCTTGCAGGATTCTAAATCATGAGGGAGAGTTACTGACAGCTAATGTAATTACTACTGAGATTGCAACAAATCTTTGTAAAGAGCTGGAATCAGAACAGTTTACTGTGGATCTAATCCATAAGTTTGTTAATCATCGAATGATCCTGAATAAAATGCGAACCAATTTTGAAGAACACAAAGAGGCAACAGCTAGGTATTATGATGTGATTGTTAAGACTGTTGCGGTTGCCAGGAATACGCTAGACCTTGATCTTGTTGAGTTTCAAGGAATTATTATCAAATTTCAGTCTTTCAAAGCTAGGACTGAAATGAAATTAAAGTTTCTTATGATACTCTTTCTTTACTTTATGTATTTTGTTTTCGACAAGTTATATGTAAAAACAAATTTTGTAATTACAAGTGTTCATTTCACTTGTATTTTTGTAAGATGTAATTACATGTGATAAAATTACAAGTCAAAATTACAATAGGACTTGTAATGCTGAATAAGTCAATTGTAGTTAATTAGTGGTTGAGAGAATTTCTCAAGTTAGTTGGGATCCTCCCACCTTTTTCTCTAGACTTCTCTCCTATAAATACTTGAGGGGGTCAATTGTAGTGATCATCTTTTTGGCAATAAAGAAAACTCTGCAGAAATTTACAGCAACTAGACTTTGTGCTTTATGTATGTGAACTTAATTTTCAAGTGGTATAAGGAAGGCATAAAGATTTCAGACTTTGTGTTGAGTCTTGTTGCATTTCATTGCTATGTTCTTATGTCATAGTAGTGCAATTTTTTGAGTTCTTCTTGAGAAGTTGTGGAGTTATTGTGAAAAGACTTTGGTCTGATTTCTTGCAGACTTTGTGCTACAAGTTTGAAAGATTAAATTAAATTGATTTACAGTTTGGAGTGGTGACTTACAAGTTTATTACATTTACAGACTTTGTGCTGTTGTGTGTTGCATCATAATATCATTTTAGAAAGGTAGATAGGATTTCTAATTCTCAAGACTTTGTGCTTGGATATTGCTTTCCCGTCTCGGAGGAGCAACGAAGGACTTTGTGCCTTCATGGAAACTTTGCTTCTTTATTTACTTCATCCATCATACATGTTTTCAGTTGTGATTCTTTTTTGAAATAAGATAAAAGGATAATTGTCTTTTTTGAAGAAAGAGAACAAGACAAGAGTTTCACCCAGATTTAGAATAGATTTGTAGTTAAAATTAATTTTTGAATAGTTAAAATAGAAATTTCGCAAAGGGGGAGCCTTCCCTTTGAAAATAGGAGAGTTTATCTCACGTACTGTGGCTGAAACCACAATTTTGTATGCTTTCAGGACCCCCACCCATCCATGGCCCAACCCTTGCCTTGGGCCTATGGGGCGGAATCTTAGGTGGGGTTTTTAGGCAAACCACTTCACTCATGTTTCACCCTTCCTAATAGGGTTGCAAGCACATTGCAGACAATCTCTGTACAACCACATATATATGCATTTATTTTCGACTCATCTATATTCATCCATTATGCTTTGAGAGAATTAACATGAGCATATAACCAAATGAGCTATATCATGGAAGTGTATCAAAATGCAAAAGTAATATGAAGCAACATTAATATACACACATCAATGTTAATTCTTATCACATTTCTTTCTATCCACGGGTTGCCAATGATGCATGAGGCCAATGACAATGCATTCTATCAATAAGAGATCCAACATCAATCTACTCTAAATGCAGTCATAGTTATTACTGAATTCCTTTAACAATAGTGTCCATTCCCTTAATGTCAAAGGAAATCATTGCACCAATACTCAGATTAGTAACGTCTTATTAGGTATGTATCAAAGTAGGCATTTGCATCAATAATCGGGTTAGTAACAATCTATATCTACTTATGCATAGTCCTATCTATAATTCTTCTTACTGATATATAAGGAACACCAGAGAATATGTTTGCTAAGGAAGATGATGCAAAAATCAGGATTTGCCTCTTTCAAGAATGCAATAACTTTAATGAGGAGATTATGATGGACAATATGTGGGGTTTGCACCATCCTGGTTCAGTCATATGCAATGGAGGTATTCAAAGATTACATGCAGCAAAGAGTCCCATAAAACGGTTCATGGAGGAAGTCTGTTGCGGGCCCTTGAAGTTAATGCATTGAATGAGAATTGTTAACATATTTGAAATGCCAAATATTATTACTAGTGATGACATCACAATATGCTTTTCTAGTGCTGAACTTGGATTTCTTGACATTAGTACTAAGTGAATTACTTCACCTGAATCGATGTATCGGGTCTCCTATGGTAGATTCATTGAATGCTTCTTGTAATGCCCCTTATGGGTTATATCTTAGATTCGTTTTGATCTTTCAACTGCAATATCCAAACGGGCCTGGGATTAATGGTTCTCTGAATCCCTTAGCGATCCCCTTTCAAGGATGGTTCCTGTCTCTATATCTAGATGTGTGGAGGGTGACGTCTACTGTTTTTATTAGGTCACCTCCTTTCACCGCTTAAGCTAAACAATGCTTAAACATTATTGATTAATTAATTGAGGGTATGTATCATTTGTAATTCTCGCGTTTATCATGTGGGGACGATTGTATTTTGCGGTTCATATCGATCTAGATTCTGAGTAACCTTCAATCAACTGTTATTACTATTTGGGCGATTACAAAGAAATTTGTCGGTCTTGATAATTTGGATGTTATGACTAATGACTCAGACGATTTCTTGTAGGCTCATGAATCCTCTATTAATGCCCAGTTGGTAAGGAATCCGTCGCTGCTAATGTAGGGTCCAATGATAGTGGCATCGATGATAATCTTCAAACTAAATATGCTTCAACCCAATGACCCAAGGTTAATGCAGCGGTCTTCAGGAAGAAAGTATAGTTTCCCTCCAATGTTGTGACTTGCCAGAACAAGGTGGTGGATATATAAAATAAGATCGATAGGCTTAATACCACCCGATAAAACAATCGTTAAAAATTCAATTTCTTCGATTGTGATGACCCTAATATAATTTTATTAAAATATTATAACGATCATAATCATAATTTTATATTTGATAATTATAGTATTATTTTTGTGTTTTAGTATTTATATTAACTCATATTATATGTCTTTTGCCAT
This sequence comes from Sequoiadendron giganteum, assembly GCA_007115665.2. NCBI lineage: Eukaryota > Viridiplantae > Streptophyta > Pinopsida > Cupressales > Cupressaceae > Sequoiadendron > Sequoiadendron giganteum. Next base: position 384,191,958 of record CM021104.1, read on the forward strand.
TGATTATTTAGTATTATTTCGTTAGTGATTTTCTTATGAATATTATAATGTCTATTATATTTGTAATTGTTATGATATGATTTTATTTTTACATTTTATATATTTTTTATTAATATTCATTATATCATAATGATTAAAATATTATTCTGAGATTTATAATGTTATTTATAATATTGTCTTTGACAATTCTAATTATAACGACATTAAATAAGTTTTTATATGTTTCTTTGCTATCTAAATGTCATGATTTCGGGGACATGGCAACAAATCAACATAAGAACCAATCTCCCAACTAGATGATACTCTGCATATCTCCTGTGAAGAAGATGTAGTAGTGTTGTGAATTGTCACACAACTCTTTGGAGAATCAACTATTATGTCACAAGAGCTATCAATAATCTGCCCTGCATCACCTGTCATGGGACTAACCTCAAGAGAACCTGATGCATTGTGTGGTTCTCTGCAAATCTCAACCAATGCATTGATCCCATCTAAATCAACTGCACCCGTAACTATGATGGATGTAACCACATCCTCAACCTGCTTACAACCATAATCCATGGATATATGCTTCTCACCAACTGCTGCCATAGAAATCTGAACTGTATCTGTAGATGGTGAAGTTTGTGCCAAGCTCAACTCCACGGTAAGCTCATCTATCCGTGTCTTAGACTCTTGAAGGGCCAACTGAGTGCTCGTCAAAGATTCCTTGGTCACCTTAAGCTCATAAGTGAGCTCATCAACCTCCTCTTCTTTTCCCTTCAGTGCATTGTAATAGATACCATCGAGCATAAGAAGATGATCTCTATCTGATAATAACTGTAAGTAATGATTCTTCATTACCCCAACAACATCTCTAAGTGACTGCAACTCTGCAAGGGAAATTCCACTATCACAATGCTCTTCTATCCCAGGCGTACCCCAACCATAAGTTGCCAGCATTTGCCGAGCAACATCAAAATGTTCTAAGGCCGTAGCAATCATACCGTCATTAACCTTCAATTTCCCTGCCAAATGATGATGCCCTTGTGACAAAACATTACCACACAAGTTTTCTGATTTGTTATCAGCACTTTGATAAGAGGCTGATTCATCACCACTCACTGTTTGATACCCATCATCTTGTGAGCCATTAGCACTGCACACTTCCAAAATGAAAGTACTGTTGTTATGTACCACACAGGATGGCTCCAATGACACAATAGAAGTTTCTGATTGGACACAATCATGCACACTTCTTCCCTATCACCAACAAGTAGATTTTCTGATTTGCCTACATCTTCTAAGGTCTGATTTGCAAAATCAGACTTGTTGTAGCCTAAATCAGCATCACATAATTAATTTTTAACACTCAGATCTTGAGTGTCAACGTCAAAGAACTCCACACATCCAACATCTTCACAAGGAATGGTTGCTATCTCATGAGTAAGCTCGACATTATGACTGCTGTCATAAAATAGAAAATCAGGAGCTACATCATACTTATCTGTAGTGTCCTCAAGGAGCTCAGCCAAAAGTTTATCCTTTGCTAACTGACCATTGCCAAGTTCTGGTTCAAGAGGTGTCTTCAAAGGAAAACTAAGTGTATCATGTGCCATAATTTCTTTTCCACGGCTGCAATGCAAATCAGCATGTGTATAAGTCTCCCTTACCTCATTATCCATGCATTGATGGTTAGGCACAACCAATGCCCACATGCTGAAGAAGAATGCACAATCAACAATAATGATACTTTAAAATATTTATCTTCAATGATAAACTGATCTGCAATGTAAACCCTTGTGAAACTTCTATGACTCTTCTCCAATAAAGCTCAATATTGACTCCTGGATGAAGCCAATCCACAATGCAACCTTAAGATGATATTGCACACCCTCAAGAAGCTCACACTATGAACTCGCTATGCTCTCCAAAGTTGAAAATGGCAGAAACCCTGGTTTCTCACATTTCTCCAAGAAAAGGCACCAATGTTGAATGAGAAAATTGATTAATGATTATTTTTTCATTTTCTTTTGGCGCCTTTAATATTCATCTCCGAAAGGGGTCGATTTCTATTGAGGCCTTTAAGCATTTAAAATATCATTAAATGATTTCTTTTAATTCACCTTTATAACCCCTTAAGTGGGCGCCCAAATCCATGATGAATAAATATTGATTTAAATACACTTTAAAATATTTTGACTTTATAATCAATAAATTTCCTTTTATAATAAAGTCAAATAAATTCATTAAATGCTCTCACTTTATATTTTTTTATGATATTAAATTCCCCTCAATTATAAAGTCACATGAAGTCAATATAATAATCCCCTTTAAATAATTAAATGTCATAACTCCATTAATAATCATTATTCAATGATTTTGACTTCATCACTGGCTAGCCCATTGCTTCCACTGTCAAACTAGATGCCTTACTAAAAATAGTAAGGTGGGTCTCTAATGTCCAACTGACTTACTATAAATATTAAGTATATGCAAATAATGCCAAAAAACCCTAAAATTCAATTGCCTTAGAACATATGAAAGATCTGGAAATGAAAACATAGACAACTGTCCTCTAGAGAGGCAAATAACTCCACAACAGGGTCCTCTAATCACCAATATTAGCCTACAAAGACCTAGTGATTGTCTAAATCCTCTAACTCTAATGCACGCTCAAAATGGGGACATTACACCTTGTGCAAGTTGGTCGAGTTAGAAAAAATGGAGGGAATAATCTTTCTTTGAAGTTGAAACAAAAACCTATCTTTTGCAATTTGTTAGTTTGAGCTTACAATGCCTTGCCTAAATCCGTCTTGCAACTTGTTGATTCAAGCCTTCTTGCTGGTTTGATTTAAAATCAAGAAATTGCATGGAATAAAACCCATAGAAAGTCACATTGTTTGTTGTCAATTTTACCTCCTATAGCAGCTAAAACTCAAGGTATAATGCTATACACTATTGTTTAGGGCTTTTGTCAATCAAAAAAGTAAAAATAAATGGTTAAAAAAACTTGTTAGTTTTGGATTCCAGCTGGAATTGTTTTGGAGTCACCCCATAAGTGTCACACGTGCAATGGAAATGGACAAGTTCAACAGGAAAGAAATTGAAATTTTTCCAGTGGCAAAAGAAAGGTACCTTGGTTGAATTCATCGATGATTTGAAGTAGGGTCCAAGATTGTTTTGTACCTGGAATTGGCCTTTACAAGTGACAATTCAATAATGCAGGCTTTCAACCAAGTGTATATGGGAGAATTATTTAGCGTCACCTAGATAACAAAGTGTTAATATTTCAAATAATGGCGGAGTGCGACTAATATTTAACACTTTGAGGCTATACAAAATGTAATGTCCCCTTTTTAGCTCGTTCCAGCTTCTTGGTAGATTAGCCTATTATTTGGCCCTCGTAGGCTAATGCAGTTGGATAGAGGGTCATGTTTGGTAGTTACCTGAGTGTTTTGTTCTCCAAAGCTCAGTTTGGTTAAGGATTGGCCTTTGTTTGGTGATTCAGGACTCAGTTTCATGCACTTACTATTTATAGTAAGTCATCTAGCTAGTGGAGTTTAGTGTTTCTATATTTAGTAAGGCACCTGGACGTATCACAGATGCAGTGTTGATCTCTAGTTTCAATTGGTAGGGTGAAATAAGGTGTATTGAGCAAGTTATATCATTTAATTATTATTAAAGGGTGGCTTTAATAATAATTAATATTAGAAAATCATATTATAAAGTTATAATTGCACTTTATATCTAATGGGGGCCATGAGACATAAAAATAGTCATTAATGTTTAATTAATTGGGTGCCCACTTTAAGGAGACATTAATAAAGTTAAAGTGCACATTTGATATTATATTAAAATGAATTTAAAAATGCTTTTTGGGGGTCGACCTCTTCAAGGAAGTTATATAAAGCCATCATAAGGAATTATTCATTCATTTATGATATTGATTTTTAGCTTTGAAGAGTTTTTCTTTGGAGAAGAGGAAACCTAGGGTTTTCTGCAATTTCAAGGCTTTGGAGAATGAAGTATCTTCAGGGTGACAGCTTCCTGAGGTGGTGAAATATCTGTGGAAGGATGCTCTTTGAGGTGGCTATAATCAGTAGTCAATTTGTGCATAGTAGAGAAGTTTTTGTGAAGAGATTGAAGGAGAAACGCCATTGAATACTATTGACCATCCTTGCAGATTGAAATCATCATAAGAGTCAATTTTTGGGCTGTACATTTGCAGGTACAAGTCGTACCAAGCTAATTATTGTAGGCTGTACTATAAATTCAGAGAGGCGTCTGAAACAAAGGCTGAAACGCCTTGAGATTGGGAATGAGAATTGTTTAATGGGTGGCGGCTAAGGGATTAAGGGAAGAGTGCAACATTAATTGTGTGGAGAAAGTCTTCATTGCAACAAATCGTCCTCTCTAGGGTTCCTCCTAGCTGCTGCTATCAGTTTTAGAGATGTATCAAATGATGCTTGTATTCTCCAAGTATGTTGTTTAATGATGTCTCATTAGTTGTATGAGATGCTCAATAAAATTGATATTGTATTTGCAAGCCGATTTGAATAAATGAATTAAGGGTTTGTCTACAACAGTGGGTTTGAAATGCAACTATAGTCGGGAGGTGGGGGGGCCACCTTTCTTGTTCATATAGCCGACCCTACTCTATAATGGTGGCCCTGGTAGAATGAGAAGGCAGTGGCTTCGGTGGCTACTACACTACACTACACATGGGCGGGCTCTCATCTTGTATCCTTGTTGGTAGAGAGAAAAGGTAGTAGGCTTTGCTTCGGATATGACTAAAACAAGGTGGCCCCAAGTTGCCTATAGATAGTAGGGGCTTCGGTAATCTCATTCCTTGGCGGTAGGGTAGTGGACCCTACTATCTATAGCCCCTCCCCCCCTTTCTATAGCCCTACTATCTATAGGGGGGTCTATAGGGCTCCCAGGAATGTATCTATCCCTTGGTAATCTCTGTTCGAGGAGCCCTCCCTACTATCTTGCTTGCATATGTGTTTGCATTCCTTTACATTACTTGGCAAAATCTTGATTAAATTCGAAAGCAAAATCAAACAAACCAAAACATAGTCAAAAACTATCACCAAAAGTGCAGGTTTTCAGTTTGGGGAGAACAGGGGTTATTACACAAAATTACAAATTATATGACCTGTATTCATGAATTTGATAATAGCAATTCTCCAATTTGAACATTGACATTTTGTAACGTCCACCCCTAGTTGGGACACATCTTTTGCAATTTTTTCTCAGTTTGACATATGAGACATTTTGTCAAACATATAACATGCTGATTGAGATGTTGTGATTTCAATGGTTTGAGATTTACAAATCCACAAGTAACAACTCAATAAATTGATAACACATGCTTTGCATTGTTTCAAACTAACACACCATTCATTACATTCAAAGATGCATAAATCTCTTAGCATTTATATTTCAAAATAACAATACAACAACAATATCCAAGCTCAGAGATGCAGATTACAAACATATCATTAAATACCAATTTGGGGAGGCTCCAAGGCAATTGCAACTCTAGGGAAAGTCTCACAACTGGTAGGTGAAATCCTTAGCAAGCTAATGGTCTGAAATATGGGACGCCATAGTCACATCAACTCCTTCCATGTGACGCCTAGCAATTGGGAACCAAATGCCCTTCCAAACTTTGACTCAATAGGAAGCACACCCTCTCAAACATATGGTATTAGAGTATTGAAAGGCAGCCGCCTCACACCATAGATATCTCGTACCAATCTATGCTCACACACCCTCTATTTCCTGAGATGAATCCTCTTGGCCTAGTAGGAAATGGCACCTCCTTGATGGCACTCTAGTTGATGCTAAACTTGACACCACGAACAAGGGATTTTCTCAACAAACCTCTCCAAACTCCAACGCAGCCTCCAATGATAAAGTCACCTTAAATGTTCAACTCAACTGCTAATATGAAACGCCTAACCTTGAGCTTTTGAAATATACTCTCTCAATTTTTTTGATTTTTTAAATGAACATTTACAATGTAACCAAGCACCTGTTAAGGTTAGCATAACTCAAAATGTGCATGAAAGAACTCTAACCAAGAATGCGCCCTAAAACCACTTAAGGAGGGGCGGGCATATGGTTAGAGGATCCCTAGGATCTACTGAATCAAATATTACAATGATTACACTAAAAGAGAGATTTAAAACTCAACACCAAGATCCTTTGACAGGCGAGGAGCTAACATATGGTGGAGTACTAATGCTGAAATTGAATGTAACAAAGGCGGATAACCAGCCAAAGCAATTTCCATGCTACCACCAAATAGTGGGGGGAAAAAATTACAATTAAAATACTTCTTTTGCTGCGGCAAGCATCCACTAAAGAGTGAGAATTCTCCACTTGACAGTGGGTGAGAAAGAAATGTTTATTCTCCACACTAGCGGTAAACTAGCCAGGGGTTAAAGTGTTTGCATTAGGAAATCACAAGTAAATGCAGTAAGAACAATGACTGGATTAGTACTACTAAATCTCAGCCTTACAATGAAATAAATCTACAATTTCCATGTGTTTCAATGATATAATCAATGCAAACTTCTAAAGAATGTTTATTACAATATATAATCTTCTCAATCACCAAGATATAAGCCAAAATCTGAATGTTTAATAATCTGATATGCATAAACAACAGACTGAAAATGTCAATCAACAAACATGTAAATCAAATGAAATGCTCATAACTCTCCAAATATACCTCCGAATGGTGTAAAATAAATTGCAGAAGTATTCTAAGAGGTAGGCGCCCAATCTCCAACCCACAAATTGCATTAATGCTTAGAGAATGATTAGGCACGGATCCCAAGGCAGTCCCAACATGGTACGGCCTTCTTGAGGGGCGATTTTCTACTTAAAAATCAGAAACAACAAACTAAAATCTGCAAACTTCAAGGTGGTGTCGCCTCAAGCATAGAATCATGATGAACCAATACCCATAATCAAATTAGAATTACTCTTAAAGCTGTTAATGATTTTCACCTACAGCCATGACTGAACCAGCAACAATAAAATTTGGAAATAACATCTAAATCTTCAACATTGAGGCTCAATGTGCACTTCTGAATGAAGCACACTCTCAATCCATCATCTAGGGAACCATTGTTTCAGGCCCGAAGAGTGGAATATAATTGCTAAGCTTTCCCTTAGCCGGATTCTGGATTTCAAACCAGTAGCATAACTTTGCTTTCCAAAACATAACATAATCAGCTCTCCACAATGCAGCAATATATAAGTTTCAATGGGCAAATGAAACACTTTGAATTTCAAGAAGTTGAATCACTTCAACTTCCCAAGGGACACCTTCAACCATTCACTTTATTGTGAAATAATAAAACATTATTTCCCTTCCCTTTAGGCGTCCATTTCTATTTGCAACAATAAAGTATTTAATAAATCATTAAATGCTCAACATGACCCCGTAATGTCCCCTCTTTAAAACAACATGAAGTTATCACTCCTAGGCATGGGGGAACAACTTAAAAACATGAAATTAACTAAGTATAACACTTAGTCCAAGGAGATAACCAAAACCAAAGCCAATACTGAAACTGATGGATTACCACAAATAGCATGATGACCTGAGCTGAACTGTAGATGATGATACTGCCAAGATTAGACTTACTAAAAATAGCGACTGCCAAAAATAGTAAGTTCACTTCAAATCAACAGAAAGCCAAACTGATCGGCCACACTGAACTGCAAAAGATTGAGTTGCTGCTAGATTGATATTGCTATAAATATACTTACCAAAAATAGCATATTGCTATAAATAGTAAGTTTGCAAAAACCACATCTGTATGCCAACTGAGCAGTATCATGACTTACTATAAATAGTAAGTGTTTCTAAATATCTTTTTAGCACAAACCGAGCAACCATCATGACTTACTATAAATAGTAAGTGCCTGGAAAGGATGTCAGACTCAGATGCAAGTTACCTCATCCTGAAGCTCTTCAAAAACTCAGAAAGCTCCACTAGACATGCATCAGAAAAACACACATGCAAGCCCTCGAAATTGCATCTGAAACCTCCTATAAAATAGGAAACCCTAATTTCCCATTCTGTTTAGCCTACGAGTTTCTGCAAATAGGCTAAAACCAATTGTAGAGAGTAGGGCTAAATCGGGGACATTACAGCTTTGGCATCCAAGTCTTTCCTGGTAGTTCACAGAAGCAATTACTTTAATAATTCTTCGGACACCTCTATAGATACCTTGCTCTGAAAATGATGATCAATATACGTGCGATCTCCTGATCAATCATTCAAACCCTGAATTTGAAGCTTTCTGAATCCATTATCATGAAATGCATAACCCCTGAATGGAGTTATCAACAAGAAACCTTGGGAGATCTTTCACTCATGTAGCTATTGTTCCTAATGAGGTTTTTCGTCCTCAAGAAGCCAAGACCTTTCAATCCAACTAGGAAAACCTATTCCAAATTTTCTCCAAAACATGAATGTGAAGAAGAGCTCACAAAATGGCTTTTATATCTCCCTCCAATTTCCCACGCCCAAGTTGTCATTTTAAATTTATTTTATTTAATCCTTTTCCTGCCTAATAACTCTTTTAAGTTGGCACCACTTTATGATATAAAATAATCTTTTAAAAAAGCCCCTTATATCACCTTTGCCATAGTCATTAAAATGTATAAATAACGCATAAAGTTAAATATATTAATTTAACTTTATTATTAACGTTATTTAAACTTAAAACACCGGACCGTGATAAATGCCAAGATAAATCCATGTTGAGAATCCGCCAACATTCATGATATAGAAATATTGCCAACTGACCAGGCCGCTGACCACCCTGTGACTTACTAAAAATAGTATGGACAAAATGTCCAAATCATGCTCTGGAAGGTACACAACAATGACCCTAGAAACATTGAGCTGGAAAACACCAATTGAGCAGAAATGGTTGATTGACAAGTCACAAACGCCCTTAGAGGGGCCCTCTAACCATCTTGTTAGTCCATGGGGACCAAGACTAACCTCAACAACTGATGACTAGCTAGGAAAAGGGGACATTACACATTTTATCTATGAAAATATCAAATTAAATTGCATTTCACTAATCATGGAACTGGATTTTTTCATTTTCAAACCATAAAAGATTTGTGTGTTATAATGATGCATTTCATCTTAGGGCTTTCCTCTTTGTGTAGAATTAATAATCAGATAAGATTCTTCTATGCATAACTAAAATAAAAATGTTACTTTGTGTATTTGCTATTTTATCTGTGATGATCTATTATCTTTGTTTGCAACTACTAGAACTTATCAATGCATGCTGACATGTCAGTTGGATTGGTATCCATAAAGTTTGTTTTGAAGATTGTCATTCTTTAATCCTTACCTTTGAAATGTAATTAATGAATTCCATTTACAGTGGAATTAGCTGAGACATAATAAGTGATGGCAATTATGAAATAAATCAGTATCTTTCAGAATTGGAATTCAACCTCTTTTTCTAAACTCAATTTTTTTTTCATGTTATGTTCACAGTAAAGCAGATGAGGACTTTTGGTTTGCTTATACTTGTACTGGACATGATTCAATGAGTGGAGTGAATATGTACAATGATCTTGCAACACTTCTTTTCTCAGTACCACATGAAGTCAGTTCTTGTGCACAAGCATTTTGTAATTCCAGAGAATATTGCATGCTGATGAAGTTCTCAACTTGGTGCTTTAGATTCTTCCTGATAGTTAAATTCTTCGTTGTGGCAGACAATTAAGCATCTACTTCAACTGGGGAATGATGTGGATCCTTACTTTACCGTAAGGAGCTTGGGTATTTATACCATATCATTCTTGGCAATCTTTATCTTAGCCTATGGAATAGCTACCCCTGGAGGCATTTTCATGCCATCGATGATGGTAAATTAAGATGAAAAGTTTTTTTAAAGTTTTCTTGACTTGCAAATGTCAGACAGTATGTGAAGAATTTTTTGACATTTGATGATTTTGCCACTTTTGATTAGGTTGGAGCTTCGGTTGGAGCTCTATTGGGTTGCTTATTTCGCTTGATCTTTCCAGGGTAACATACATGATATCTGAGTTATTTGTAGAGTGAGAATGAGAATCAATACCAAGCTGCTACTCTTTAATTTTTTGGATATTTAATTTAGAAAAAAATGGATAAGTATTTTTTCCACATTTCCTTGGCAGGGCCAACATTCAACCTGGACTCCATGCTTTGATTGGTGCAACTGCTCTTCTTGGAGGAGTTTTCCGGTCATCAATTTCTGTGGTATTATTTTCTTCTATTTTGCATTTTTGAAGGATGCAAAGTTGAGCATAATCTCAGACTATCTAAGGTGGCAATCAGGAAAAAAAATTGGTATCAGGGATCTTTCACTTGTTTCTTTTTATTTCAGGATAACTGAACTATAAAAGGCCTCACAATGATAAAACCTCTGATAAACCAAAAAGTAGGAATGCCATGCAGAGTATGGTAACATAAAAGTTGTGTATCATGATTGGGGGTATCATGCGTAAACAGAAAAACACAGAAAAGGTATCTATTTTTGCTATGTTTGATTGTAGTGACCCAAGTCCCCTGTTAACAGGCATATCTGCTTGTGCTCTAGAGTCCAAAATTATATGTGCATAGGATATGATTCCATGGAATTCAATTTTTTTGTCCGCCATGGTTGGCATGCAACCTACCTTATAGATAAGCTTTACTGATGAATATGATTTTAGGACTTGTATCCTTGTCCCTATGGTTCTGAAGGATGGTGTGCATCTGTGGACTCTGGTTATATTCCTGACAGGAGAAGACATTTCGCAACATGAACAAAGAAAGAATACACTATTTAGTGCATTGGCATAAATTATATATTACCTTGATAATTAACAGAAATGGGCATCAGCATTCCTAGTTTAGTAAAAAGAAGAAAGAAGGGATAAACAGTGCAATTGTAAAAAGTGGTCATGTGAGACTTTAGTACTGTAGTAAGCGACGAAAGTATAAAAGAAGTCTTGTGGGCTGTGGAAATAAAAATCTTCCAATAGCGAGCAAATGCCAAGATGTAAAGTTATGAGACAGATGATAAAATTGACAAATTTTGTTGTTTTAGCTAGCATATCAGTGCCTGCCTTGGTTACTAACACATTGTTAATGCATCGGAATAACATTTATAAAGTTCAGAATAGGTTAGATAAATGGGAAGCCATTTTCCCCATACGAGATTCTATTAAAGACCTTGGTAAACACTGTTGCATTTGTAGGATTTAGTAAAGAAAAACAAATTTGTACAAATCCTTGTCTTTTGCAGCTGATCTACATAAATTGCAAGCACTGATAAAATCTCAACAATACAAACGAAATAGATAGCTGTCCAATATAAGTTCATCATACTTTCTTACTTTATTGAGTTTTTTTCTTCCCGCTTTCCTCATACTTTGGACAGCGATGATTATCATGCATTTCATCCTCAACTTCTTCTTGGTTGCATGCAAAGCCCAAGAATGATCTTTTATCTATTTATTCCTTGTTTTGACAGCTGGATCATGTATGCTTATCTTTAATTGACATCTCTTATGGAGATAAATTTTCTTCTAAAGACTATTGCTTTGTGTATGTAATCATTGGGAAAATGTTATGCTGATATAATGCTATTATTTCTCAACAGTTCTTTGATAAAATTGTAATGGTCAATAGTTCTTTCAGAAAGAAAATGGTATGAACACAATTGCAAGTTCTTTTAGAAAGACAATGGTATGAACACAATTGCAATATGGAATGTGTAGTTAGTGTACAATGTCTATTATTATGCTTTGGTAATATTGGTTATCTGACTATGTATTAATTGTTTGTATTAATTTGTTGTCAGCTTTGGATAGTTATAAGAATCGGTTGGTCACGGTTGTGTTCTTGGCAACCGTTAGGTCCTTTAAATATACTGTGTATCATCAAGGAGAGTAGGATGATCTAGTTGGATCACTTTGATCCTTGGCTGGCCATCTCTGGTCTTCTTTTGTAATAATTTCATGTGCGAATAAAGATATATTTTACACATGTATCTGGTATGCATCGTTTTCTCCATTATTAATTTATGTATTTAATTTATCTGACAGAGAAGAAAACATTTGGCATTGTTGCCTTAAAGAAATTGGGTCAGATTTGAGAGATTCATGCCCTTAGACCCCAATAAAGGTAGAAAGAAACCACAACGTGGTCAAGATCAAGAGATCAGGTGATCTTTTAGGATCATTGAACAAAGAGAATGAAGGAGATGATTGAGGGGAAAAGTTGAAGAAGGCAAAGGGTTTTTGAGGGAAAGCCCAAGTTCACCCAAGAGTAGAATTTGAAGTGTAAGCAAAAGCCGTAGTTGGGAGAGAAAGAGAAATTCCATGCTAAGAGAACACACGAAGTGAGAGTGGGTAGAAATAGCCTGACACTTACCACTTCCCAACGAGACATACATTGACCACACTGACCAAGCCAGAGAGTTGTTCGTACTATCAGTGTCAAACAAAGGGGAAAGTGAAGAAGAAAACACTAACCTCACTAGAGAATTGTGCAGACCATCATCGTCAGACAAAGAAGATTCACCATTGAGCGAAAGGGAAGGAAAGGAAGAAATCGCCAACCCGACCATCCAAGAATAGTTCATACCAATAAAATTGGTTGAAGGGGAAGGCTAGAGAGAACTTATTGATGGTCTAATGGAGACCATATGCGAAATTGAAGACTTGACACTCATGGAAGAATCAAAAATTGGAATATCAAACTCGATAATGCCAAGACGAAGGGAGCATTGAAAGGACCCAGAAGGAAACCCAAGGGTGATGAACGCCAAAGAGGGACGAGTGAAGGATTGTGGCATGTCCGAGAGTGCAGGTGTAGTGTCCTGCCTTGTTCTGGGAACAATTTTTTTTGCAATTTCACCAACTTAATGGTCTAGGGATTTCGTCAAACAATTTCAGCCTTAAAATAATGGAACCAAATACTTTTGTATATTTCATCGTATGGATAATGTTGTGATCATCATAAGCACTAACCATAATATTTTCTGAATTTGCATTTGAAGATACATACATTGACAAACATTGTGCATTGCATCATGCAAAAATATTCCTTACAGAAGTTAGTCACCAGAGTTTCTCACTTTGTTAAATAGACATATCGGTATACAGTTGCATGAAGTAGAGTTAACCATTTGTTGGCGTTTCAATTCGCACCTCTGAAGTGCGTATTGGAAACAGACAGCTATGCACAAATAAACTGCTCTTCAAATTTGGAGGGGAAGCTCCCTCTTTGCTGATTATGCTTTTAAAAGAAACAATTAAACTAATGGCCGATCTTTTTGCTCTCAGCTTAAGAGCACAAGGTTTATAAAACTCTCTGTGTCATAGCTGAGATTTTCTTTTTTTTTCGCAAATCCAACTACAACTAAGCCTTCGCTAAAACTATATCTCCTCAAGTAATTAAGAGCGAGAGGATCTAGGAGCAATTGGGAATGGTTGGAGCACTTAGATAAACTCTCTCAGAATGCATGTGATGTTCCCTGATAAATTCTGATAACTCTGCCTTTATTGTTGAGGATGATATACTACCAGTGCACTTCTTTATGGGATCAGTACTTACTAGTGATGTTTAGAAGTACAGGAATAAGAATGAACAGGTGCCCTTTTATAAGTTCTGATATAAACATACAGTCTACAATGCACTTGTTTAAGATTGCAGGTCTAGCACCATATAATAAATTATTGTTTCTGAGTTCTTCAATTGATCATATTACATATGCTGTCGAATGTGTGAGAGCCAACTTGTTTGATGTTTCTATCTTGAATGCCCTCTGATCTTATGCGGATTTATATATGACTGGTGGTCTGATTTATTCTTATGAACATACAGCCTATAGGATGTCCGATTGCTCATCAAAGGTCGATTTCATCTTCTTGATTCTCTCTCCTCTTCTTCCTCTATCACTTCCTATTATCTTTTTATATCTTGTGTTTGGACAAGATAAGATGTGTCTCTTTTGAATAGAGAAGTTCTCTACATGGTCATGCCTTTTAGTTAGTCGATCTTATTAATTATTGCTTGTTAATCATACACCTCCTGTATATGTTCGCTAACTTTCCTTCTAGATGGCACCTCCATCAATTGTCTTCAAATGATCAATATGACGTCTTCTTGAAGTTCGATGAATTTTATTACTAATCGTAGATGAGTAAAAGTGCCTTCCTCAAACCATCGCAATCTCCACTTATATGGCTTGCTCCCTTCTATACATAGATAGCTGCTTATTCGATTAATTTAGTGTTGGCTATCTTTGTCTCTAGTGGCGGTTGATATGAAAATCCGATTCCTTAAGAAATATTCCTCTAAGCCAGCCCCGATAGTAATGCTCCTGAAATCAACATTCTAGTGATGGAAATAATCCGACAACACATAATCATCCGTTGTTCATGATAAGGCTAGAATGTCGATTGACATTTGAATAGAGGGCCCGATTATGCGATGGCTTTGTCTAGTTCTGTGACTTCATACTGCCTTGGCTAAGTGATTTCAATGAAAGAATAATATTGCGAATATGGTATTGTGATGCGTAGTATATTAATCTTATATATTTAATATTAATTATAGTGGTTACAATGCTTAAAGTATATTTTGATAATTATAGTATTATTTTGTGTTTCATTTTAATTTCATATATCTTAATATCCATTATAATATAATATTTAAATCATTAGTATCGATATTTTAATATATTTATTATTCATTTATATTATATAACCTTAGCGTTTTATTATTTTAATATTGATAATATAATTATAATTATAATATTGTCTCTTGACAATTATAATTATAAAAATATCAAAATAATTGTATGGATCATTAATAATTTAAATATGGATTTTGTTATCTTCATTGTCACATTTTCAGGGACATGACAATGCATCCGAAGGCTCATTGCTCTTTCAGATTTATGCTGAATTATGCAAGTAAACACTCAAACGGTAAGCCAAATCCTAGGATTCCCAAGGAGGTGAGGTGCTCTGTTCGAGGTGTAGGCTGAAATATAGATTACTAGAAACAACATTAAATGATAATCTTCATCTCTAAATTCCCAAGGAGGTGTAACAATCTATCCGAGGTGTAGATTGAAAGAAATATTATTGAAACAACAAACATGAAAGACTGAGAATTTTGGATCAAAGGCACGCTACTTTCCTGATTTATTATCTCAACATCAATTAAAGATTACACTAGCACATCTGGAATAGTAGATTGTATGATGAAACAAACATACAATAGACAATTAAACCAGTTTTATAACATGACATTAAACAATAAACTGAACAAGGATTTGCATGATGAAACAAACGTACAGTCTTGTTCTTACGCAATGTGAACCAATACTGAATAGCAATATTGCAGGCGAAAGTGGCTCAGCAATTTGTTATCACAAGCAAAAGTTAAAGAAATAATGAGCAAGATGCTCTTATTTATAGGTACTCAAAGGAGTAGGCAACCTTAAAGTCTCCTCGAGTTAACACTTAGTCTTGCCAACATGCAAAATTTATTCCTATGTCTAAATGGAGGTAACCTAACAATTAACTGGAAAGACTACTTCAATTAACTGATTCTAAACTAAAACTAATTGGACAGGCCAACACGCAAGATTTATTCCTGTGTCTAAATGCAGGTAACCTAACAATTAATTGGAAAGACTACTTCAGTTAACTGCTCTAAAACTAAAACTAACTGGACTTGCCAACAAGCAAGTCTTATTGATATGAGAGTCAACTGATAACTGACATCAGTTAACTGAAACCTAACTGAAAGTTCCACTTCCACCAAAGATATTCCCGAAGAAGAGATAAACATGCATGAAATCAGCAATCTGAACTCAAGAGTGACGTTGAGTTGACTACTGCCTTTGACTCTATCCTTGAAGAAATCGTGGGATCTAACTAATTGTCCACTCCAAGCCATCATGAGCAATCATCTCCTCTAGGAAATCGTTAACTGCATCTTCTTTAGGCACTTTGATACTGTCCAAAATAATGGATTGTTTGCTCAACGTCTTCTCTCCATCTGTGATCAATCTCAAACATTCTTTGACCTCTTCAGCTACCTTGTCAAAACTTAAAAATCTAGAGATTCCTAAAGTCTTGCAATAGGTGATTAGGAAGTGTTGTTGACTCCGATACCCAATGGATAAAGCACGGGTCTAAGCTTAAAAATCTAGAGATTCCATGGTTCTCCTATGTCGAAAGTATCCAACATGGTCCCCAGACGGAGCCAAATGTTGTACCCCAAATTAAAATCTTTGCTACACTTAGGCATTTTGAAGAAATGGTCAAAAGTCTTGTTAAAATCGTTAAAAAAGGTCAAAATTGAGGATTTGCATGTCTTGCATGATGGTCAAAAACTCAAAATTTTCAAAATCTGATGATTTGGGTCTGCTTAGAGCAACCAATTCTACAAAACCCAAATTTCAGTTTTTTGGCCCTAAATTTTAGGAAACTTTCTAAAAATATAACTTTTTTCTAGGTTTTTCTGGGTTTCTTTTGAAATGGATGCTGGCAAAATTTTCTAAAAATAGACAATTTGGTTTCTAGGGTTCAACTTCAAATTGATTTTGACTTGCTCAAAATGCTTCCACAATAGGTTGGTCCCCTCAAAATCACAAAAAAGTCAGTTTTGCCCTATTAGGTCTATTTTGCTTTTTTAAAACCTTTTTTAGGAGCTCCAAGGCCATTAATGGAGGACATTCAACTGCCAGGCATTAGATTCAAACATTCAAGCACTGAACAGGAGAAGTTGCTACTGATGCACGTAGGACGAGGAACGGAGAATGAAAGTATGTGAATCATGAAAATTACCAAATTTTGGCTAAGTTTGGAAAATCAGGTGCCCCTGCCAAGCAAAGGCACCCAAAGTTTTGTGCCTTAGAAAATTTTCATCTCCGACAGTCAAAACAAAGGCAAACACGTCGAACGAAGGAGAAAGTTTGAAAATTGCAAAATAAAAACTAAGTCTGCCAACCATGGGCACCCCAGAGAGAAGTAGGCGACCAACTTTTCAAGAGATCAAATGAAGAAATTAGGGTTTGAGCTCCCAAACAATGTTGTTCAAAATCTTCTCAGCTCCGCAGTGGATCCACTGGCACAACCATCTGATCAACCAGTCATCCAAAATTGAAGATTGAATGGAGGAGTCTCAACCGAGAAGCTAAAGGCAAATCATGGAAATCATCAGAAATATTCTAAGGCTAGAAAACATGGGCGCCAGAAGGAGATAGGTGCCTAGGGTTTTGAAGCACCGAATTCAGTAGCTAGGGTTTGCAAATATGCTCAATCTCTTCAGAATCCTACTAGCTTCGTAGTGAATATCTTGGCATGATCTTTGGATTCGTTAGCTGACGGAAAATTCAGATCAAACATAGGCCATAACATGAGGTTTTCAAGAATGAAGGTTGAAAAAGAGCCAAAAATGGCGAAGTATGAAAACTTGGGCGCCCCAGAGAGAGATAGGTGCCCAAGCTTTTGAGGTATCAAATGAATGAATTTGTAGTCATAGCCTCCAGCATGACTTCTTCAAACTTGAAGCAGCTCTTCATCACAATCGTTAGCAAGCTCATCAGAGTTGGCAGTCAACAAATATCGAAAACGAAGTTGAGTGAGAATGTCAAAGGAAAAATGAAGATTTCAAGAAAATGGCTAAGTTTGAAAACATGAACGCCCCTGGAGGAGATAGGCACCGAAGCTTTTGAGGGATTGAAATCAGTTATTAGAGGATGCAGCTCCCAAGAGACCCCTCTTAAAAACCTTCAAGCCATCTAACAAGTCTAGTCGTCAGTCAATCAGATCAGTCTACCTCCCGGAATTGCGAAATCATCAGTCAAACTGTCCCTCTGTGCAACTTGTTCTTGAAAACATGAAGAATGTTGAGAAAACCCTTTGTCAGATCTTCAAATGACGTTTGGAGAGAAAAATATATGTTCTTGAGCTTCAACCTGCAAAGAGAGATGATGAATAATGATGCCTAGACTTGATAAATAGTGTTTGATGTGGAGGAAATCAAGTTTAGGCACCAACACTTGATTGAGAAGTCAATTTTCTTGATTAGGAGTTCACTTGAGAAAATTCCACCAATCTGGGGGCATTTTAGATATCAAGAGGCCTTCAAAATATCTCAACTTTAGTCAACTGAGCCTACTTTGACTTTAGGCATCCAAGTTGAGGAGTTGAAGATTTTTCATCCTTTTTTTGTGATGAAGTGCCTTTGTTCGATCCTTGATTCTGGTTGCTCAATCGATCCTGAAGACTTGCTAACAAATCCATTGCAAAGTTTGATCAACTCTGAAGAAGTGTGCTCGGGAGTTGCAAAACTTAAAACCTGAGGCTGATGCCTCAAATTCTTGGGCGCCTTTTCCCAAGAGGGTGCATTTTTCACCAGACTTAGTATTCTGGATGTCTTTCAATTTCTCTAGTTTTGACCTTCAGTGCTTTGATCTGAGATTCCTGATGGCTGATGATTCTGCTGAACTTGCCGAGATATGGAATGGATAACTAGCTCAATATCGGAAAGAATGACTGGCTTTGCAGGTCATGAAAGTCATTTTACCGGTCCCAAAATTTTGGGCACCCCTGGCCTGCAGGGGCGCCTTTGACCTTTTGCACTTTAATTTTCACCTTGCAACCTTTCATGAATAGCCCTAATTTGACCTTCATCGTTAGATGTTTGATTTATTTGTTGAATTTGCTGATGGTGTCATTGTTGAGATTGATCAAGACGGAGAAGGACTTCTTGGAGGTTACGGAGCTTGAAGACTGTATCTAATTGCCCAAAAAGTTGGGTGCCTATTTCTAGGAAGGTGCAATTTCATTAACACAGTCAAATTTTCATGTCTTTCATCTCGCCTTTGCATTCGGTGCTTTCTGCTTGATCTTTGTTTGTGAATGCCTGACAGGTCCTGTGAGCTTGCAACTAGATTGGTCGTGGAGCTGAAAGGATGCCTTCAAGAATGTAGTTGTTGAAAAGTTCAACAGGTGACTCAAAATGATGGGCACCCCTGGCCAGCAAGGGCGCTTTTGCCTTGATGTGTATTGATTTACCCTTTGTTTTGCATGCTCAAATGATCAACAATTGTCGTTGTTTGATGTGTCTCGTAGACTGGTGAACAAGTTCGTTACAAAGTTGAGCTGACACTAGGGAGATCACCTGAAGGTACGCTTACTCAAAAACTGACATCTAGGCTTGAGCTACAAGGGCGCTTTTTCACATGTTTGACTACCATTTTTGATGATACTTGCTTTCAACATCTCCTGACTTCGCCTACGTTAGCCGGTGATTGATGAAATAGGTGAACCCGCTTGATGATGTGTTGGAAAGCCAACAAAATCACGAAGGAGATGACTATCAAGACAAAACTTGATGACTACCTTTGGTCCTTTGAATTCATGGGCTCCCCTGGCCAGCAGGGGCAATTTTGGCTATAGTTTCATAATTTTGTTGAAAGTTCCCACGTCTTCGCGCTTTGCGTTCGTCGTGTAGCTTGATTGGTTTGATCACCATCGTCGATGACGCGAATGCATTCACCATAGCAATTGCTTTCCCATGCTGCATGTACAAGTGCTTGAAAAATTCACCAAGGCATTGACTGTGTAGCAACTTTCTTGTAGCAAGGCGTCCATCTTCCAAACTTAGAATATTTTCAGTATTTTTCAATCTTTGAAAATCCCCTCCATCGCAAAGCATATTTTCGAGCATCTTTCGCCATGGATTCTTCCTTGAAGCTTTGGAGGCTTAGATTTCGACACCTGGTACTGGCCATTCTGCCATTAATGGTTGTGGAGATCCTAGCTTTTCTCCTGAAAAAATGAAGTAGACCCACCAGAGTAAAACAAAAATTTTGGTGATTTTGACTTGACTAGTGTGATCGTGAAGTTAAAATATCCTATCAAAATCATTTTCAACTAATTCTGGAAAGGTCCTATTTTTTAGGGGTTTTCCTAAAAACAGGGGTGCGAAACCCTAATTTTCAAAATTTTCAGAAATTTGCAAGTATCTTCCTTGACACAAACCCACTAAAAGCCTATGTTTTGTTTGACCTAAAATGGACTTTTGACAACAATTTTACATGATTTAGATCATTTTAATCAAAATGCCTTATTGAAGCAAAAAATTATTTTGGGTACAACAGGTTGTAAGCTGAAATAGAGATTACGGAAGCCAATTAATGAAAGAAATGAGACATTGGATCAAAGCACAAAGGCGTGAGATTTATTTTCTCAAAGCTTGCTTGAACAACAATAGCACATCTGGGACAGCAGATTATATGATGAAACAAACATATAATAGACGCTCAAACCAACTTTATAACATGACATTAAACAATAAATTGAACAATGATTTGCAGCCACAAGTAAGCATACAATTTTGTTCTTACACTATGTGCACCAACACCGAATAGCAATATTGTAGGCGAAATGGTACAACAATGTGTTATCACAAGCAAAAGTTAAAATACAATGAGCAAGGTTGCTCTTATTTATAGAATCTCAAAGGAGGAGGGAACCCTAAAAGCTCTCTGAGTTAACATTTAGTCTTGCCATCATGCAAGATCTATTCCTATGTCTAAACAAAGATAACTAGCAGTTAACTGGAAAGACTACCTCAGTTAACTAGTCTAAAACTAAAACTAACTGGACTTGCCAACATGCAAGTCTTATTGATATGAGAGTCAACTGATAACTGACATCAGTTAACTGAAACCTAACTGAAAGTTCCAACTCCACCAAAAGATATTCTCGAGGAAGAGATAAACATGCATGAAATTAGCAATTTGATCTCAAGAGTGATGTTAAGTTGACTACTGCCTTTGACTCTATCCTTGGAGAAACTCATGGGATCTAATTGGCTGTCTACTCCAAGCCATCTTGAGCAATCATATCCTCCAAGAAATTGTTAACTGCATCTTCTTTAGGCACTTTGATATTGTCCAAAATAATGGACTATTTGTTCAATGTCTTCTCTCCATCTGTGATCAATCTCAGACATTCTTTGACCTCCTCAGGTGCCTTGTCAAAACTTGTTAACATCACGGAAAAATGATTCAACTTGGACACCATAGGATCACCATCAAAACCATCATGGACCAAACTCTAGAATTCTGCTTGTACGACATTGAGATCGATGTAGGTACCATCATCATGAAGATATGGCATGGGATTTGTGTGATGAATCCGCTTACGAGCTTGAGAGCACCGACAATATTTTGTTTAATTTCAGCCATCTTTGTAGAAACTCTTTCATAAGTTTCTACTCTGAAGAGGTGTTGTTCTCTCCAAGCAAACAGCTTCCTTTTGTCTTCATTTGCTACAACGGCATCATAAGGGATTGCCAAGTGAGAAATGATGATCTCATATCTTGGTTTGTTTTCCGCCACACTCAACTCAAGCTGCTGAATTCTTGAAGGAAGATCGTGGGCCTTGTACCTTAATTGGTACATCTCTGCAAGAATGTATTTGCCCCTAGTCACAAAATCTTCGGTCCAGTCTTCCAATTGCTTTCCACGATTGACCAGCTGACAAAGCCGTTGTTGATCTACAGGTGATTCTAGAACATGTGGAAAAATAGCCGCAACATTTGAAGTCCCATGAAAAAGATTTGAGATATATTGTCACAGCTGCTTATTTTCAGCCTTGAGGGCTGCTTTGTCTTCTCCATCCTTCATCACCCGCTAATGAAGATTACATGCAGCTACCTTAAAGAGGCTCACGTCCACATGCCAAGTGCTTCTACCAAGATTGGCTTTGACAAAGGTGAAATCATCAGCCTCAACCTAAAATGTGCCCCTTAATTTTTTCCCAAGATTTTCACAACACAAACCAGCACTATGCCAATTGATTAGCGTTAGCTTCCAAAAGATAATCAAACTAAATGCACTCTATGCTAAGAATGTTCAGCAAGATCCTTTAGAAGGCGAGGTGATAGCATATGGCGGAGGAAACTAAGCTACAACTGAGAATTGAATTACAACTGAATGCAAGTAGGCGGTGATCCAACCATAAGAGTTTCCATGCTACCACTTATTCAGTGGGGGGAAAACCATTACAATTTCAAACAATTCATCCACTTAGCGAGCATCCACTCAACAATGGGTGAATGATGAAGATGCAATGTCAATTTTCTCCTCACTGGCGGTAAACCATCCAGGGGTTAAAGTGTTTTCATTAAAAATTCACAGGTAAATGCAACAATAATAATCACTGGATTAGTACTACTAATTCACAGCCTTACAATGAAATAAATCTGCAATTTACTAGTGTTACAATAATAAATTCAATGCAAATACTTGAAGGATGATTCTTCCAACTTCTGGACCTCTCAAATAAAGAATTACAACCCAAAATCTGGATTATTAGAAATCTGATATCAAAACCAGCAAATTGAGATTTCTTACCAGCAACTAACCATCATGAAATTGTTCACTTCTTCACACCAAATGATCCTATCTCCTCCAAATGGAATGCACATGAAGCTAGCAACATAAATGCCCAAGAAATATTGCATAACATGGCAAGAGCTAAGTCTGATATAAATCAGCAGACTGTAATTTTCTCAACCAGCAACTAATCAAACACCCAAATATTCATAACTTCCATAATTCTTCACCAAATCACCTAAAATTGGAAGCAATTATTCACAAGAGATTGGGCAACCAGCACACATGAGAAAGACCTTGCAAAGCAGCCATCAAATGGAGGGCACAAATCCCAATGCTAGCTTATTGAAATGGTACGGCCCTAGAAGAGGGTGACTTCATTAGATAAAAATGGAGACTTCAAATTAAAATCTGTAACTTGGCATAAAGGGTCGCCATTAGCTTAGAAAGCAAAGGAGCCAATACCCATAAGCAAATAAAAATCATACGAAGAGCTGTATATAAAACCCTCCTTCAGCCATGAGATAACCAGCAAACACAAACTGGAAATTATTACCGAATTCTTCAACGTTGATGCACAATATGCACTTCTGAATGAAGCACACTCTCAATCCACCATCTAGGGAACCATAGTTTTAGGCCAAAAGGATGGAGTAGAATTGCTAAGCTTCCCCTTAGCCGGGTATCGAATTCAATCCAACAGCATTTCGATGTAATTTTCCAAAGATGAGAATTGAATAAGCAATGACCTGCTTTTATAGAATTGAAGGTGACTGTTGGCCTTCCATCTATACTCCAAAGGGACGCCCAATTCCTTTTTGCAATTATTTAATTTTTAAATCACCTTTATTCCTCCATCCAAGGCGTCCAAAACTTGAGGAAATAGTCAATAAAGTATTTAATCTTTTCTTAATGTGGCGTCCAAAGCTCAGAGAGAGATATTTACTTTAGAAATATTTAATTTACCTCTTGATGAGGCGTCCACCCTCCAAGTCCCCTTTTTAAAATAACATGAAGTTATTATGCTAGGCCAAGCGGTCATAAACACATTCAAATAATTAAATGACTTAAATAAATCATTTTACCAAATTGAACCTCAAAAAATTGAAAGGCAAAAATGCTCCAAACTGTGCTGACCGAAATGGAAACTGAGCTGACTGCTGATGCTACTGCCCAAGATGGCACTGTCAGAAATAGAGCTTACTAAAAATAGTAAACTCTGGAAAGTTGCTCAACTCACCTTGCATGTTATATCATTGCGAAGCTTTCTAAAAACCCAGAAAGAATTCACAATCCAAATCTCAAAACTCCAATGTGCTGGCTAAAAATAGCAAGTTCCGGGAAAGGTTGTCAAATGGAGATGCATGTTACACCATTTTGAAGCTCTCCAAAAACCCAAAAAACTCCACCAGACATGCATGAGAATCTCTTACATTCAAAGCTTCATAAATGCTTGGAAACCCCAATAAAATAGGAAACCCTAATTTTACCTCTGACGAACCTAGGGGCTTCTGGAAATAGGCTATCAGTCATCGAAAAACAAATGGCTAAAATGGGGACATTACAGTCCGCCCTTCCCAAAATTGCTTGTCCTCAAGCAATTCTAATGCCATCCCAAAATCACCAAGTTGAACCAAACTGAAACTAAATATGATCCCAAGGTCTCAAATCAACCTAGGAGATCAATAGCACCAACCGATGGAAGCACTGCTCTGCAGAATTCCAACACAAGAGACCCCTTGATTTAAACTAAATTGAAACTTCATGGGAGAAAACTCCAGAAAGCCAACATTGGCTTTCTCATCTTCAACTGTTGAATTGCAAACCCAAGTATTCCTGGATTTCAAATCATTCTCAGGAACACCGTTCCTCTAATCTGCTGCGCTACTTTGATTGAAACATCTGCACACCAAGGGTGGAGCAACATATATTGGTTCACAAGAGACAATGCACCAAACATGTCAGTGCCTGGGTCCCATATCAGTCTGTAGAACCTGCAAACCTCGTTGTCATAGTTTTGATCAGCAGCATAAATGTTTTCAAACACGTTACCAAACTAATGCCAATCATAGAACAACGCTCCACTCTCCATCACTGTACATTGCTTCCTTTGAAGCAAACTGAGATCACTAAAAGAACTCCAAGAATTCTTCACATAATTCGCTTCAAGAGTCTCTAATTGATGATTCAAATCAGCTAATAGCTCGCGGCCCCAAACAATAATGTATGAGATAATACCAAGAAGTCCACTGTTTATCATCAAAGAGAAACCCATACCTGAACTTTGACCATACTAAATCACTCATTTGCTAGCTTGAGGCAGAAATTTAGTCCAAATAGGAGACAAAGAGACCTGAAAATGAATTAACCAACTACTAAATAGGTCAGAAATAATCATCTTAGGATCTGATTTTTGGAAAATCAGCATTCAAGAAGGTAAACAGCAGCTACAACATAAGAATTTTTCATCAAAATTGACATAACTACTCATGAACAAAGTTGGTGGCACCTTCAACAAAGGTCCCAATGCCACCACAAACCAAATTCTGATCATATTTCCTTCCCAGAACACCGATCTATGATCAAAAATAAAGAATCAATAACAGAAAAGGAAGGTAGCAACAATCATAGAACTGAAATTTTGACACTTATCTCTCCATCCAACTTTCTTTTTATGCATACTAATCTTCATAAAAATATATTTGGAATCCCAAATACTAATTTTCAACTAGAGACATTTCCCGACATGAGCAAATGATCACAATTACATCCTAAATACAACGTGTTGGTTTATCCCTTTTAGAATTTTCAGTATTACCTCCTTACCAAGTAATGCCAGGATCCCAAACCAACAACAATGAAGAACCACTTCTCAGACTGAGAACTGCTCTAATATGAATCCTTTGCTTTGCTCGTTTCATCTTAATTGACGCTTCTTGAAACTCCAAGAAGTATTCAACAAACCTATGTTCATTGAAGAAATCGAATCCACAATCTTGTATCATAAATTGTTGGAAAGATTCCATGAATCCTTCATCAAATACAATTATGAAATCAACTACTCTGAGAGAAGATGGTGACATAATGAAATTTGACAGGAACCTCACGAGCATCCTCATCAAATAATGAATAAAATTCTCATTAGTACGCCAATCAACTTTTTTTTGTCGATCAAAAAGGATGTCTTCATTTCTTTGTGATCCTCAATTTACCATTCCTTGTTGAATGGATGTACTAGGAGCAGCAGTAGATTCATCTTCATGTAACTTACATACCACCTCTCCACTGCTGAAAGACCAACTGAAATTTCCTCTTTCTTCAAAAATTCTTGAAGAAATTCCCTCTTCATTCACAAACAAGGGCTTTGTGTGAAGCACATTAGTACCCACTTCAAATAGTGGATTATCAAAGGCCTAAAAGACTTGTTGATGAGAATCTGAATGCCCCTGTCTCTTAGGACAGTGTTCCAAGTCAAATGTTTCTTGTATGAGATCAAGCTCATCAAGAATTTTCTGAAGATCCTTTGCTCTTCCTTTGTTTTCTTGCTCCCATGAATATTGAACAACAGAAATCTGATTCTTTGCTTCAATTAGAGCCTCATGCACTTCCTGCAACTTATTTTTGGTAAGCTCATTCCACTCCAATGCCTTGTTAGCAATTTGTCACTTTTTCTTTAACACGAATGATGTGCAAAATACTTTTGATTTCCTCCAAGGCAAACTTAATGGACTTCATATTAGAAATGGAAATGCAACATACATCTCCTCTAAACACAATATATATTAAATTTTCAACATGCTAATGCAATTTATCAAGCTTTGACAGAACTTGAATTCCATTTTCAGCAGTTTGTGAGCTTGAATTGCAATCTTCAAATGTTGGTTGAGATGATGTAGTACAACTTTGTCGGATAAAAATTTCAAAAATTGTCTGAGTTGTACTCGTCAACTTGTCACACATGGTATGGACTCTCTCCATTATCTCGTCCATAGTGCCTTCCAATTCCTTAGCTCTCTGCCTTAGCTTGGCTTCAGGAGAAGAGAAACCTGCCTTATAACTACTACAAGCTTCTCCTTCCATGTCTTCTACACATGATTTAAGGGAGTCGGTCAAATCAGCTTATAAATGGGAAGAGACTTCCGCTTCCTCTTTCTCTTTCTCCTCTCTAGTTTGTTTTTCAAACCAAAATTCTCTAGAATTGTGGGGATGAAGAAGCAGCTCACTGGTTGAACAAGTATCCTCTTCTAACCGAACTTCTCCTTCATTTGGATCTGCACTAGTCTTCTTCAAGAGAGGTTTCAACTTATCTTCACATTGACTGAAAATTCCATTGATTAACATATCAGCAGTGGGAGAAATCTGTTTTTCACGTTCATAAGCATCCAAGAGAAGAGATTGGACACTTTCTGGAAGATTATCAGCTTCTTTGATTGTAGAAATTAGAACATTTATGATAGCTGCAAGCACCCCTTCTTCTTGCTCACTCCAAGTCGAGGTGAAGAGACAATAAAACAAGTGATAAATCTGATTTTCCATCCCTAATTCTATTAGTAGGATGCAAGCTCTAACTTCAGAAAATGCCTCTAAAATAACAACTCTTTTTGAAAACAAACTTCCAGTTTCATCCAAATTTTGAAAACTCTCCACTATCATATTTAATATGATCTTCATGGTTTCTTCATCATAGGGCATCTGGGGTACCTCAATTCTTATCACTTCCATGAAGCAAGAAGAAATCAGCAACTTGGTTTCTTCATCAGGATGCCTCAACCAATAGGGCTGATTCAAAAAAGTCACTACAAGAGCTAATGCCAACTGCATTTCCTCCGAAGGTGATTGCTTCACTTGTCTCAAACATCATTCCAACAATTGAATATTGTTCTCTTCATCTTCCCTTGACTGAAATTCTTTTTCAACACTTTTTCCAGCCTTATAAAGTGGCTCTGCTAGGTTCATCTCTTCGTCATTAGCCATGCCTAACTGCCAACTTCTAAACTGAATTCAAATCTGCCCACAGGTTTAGTAACTGTTGATTTTATGCACGATAGTTAACATACACACGCAAAGAATTATCTTTCTTCTTTACAAGCACTACTGATGGAGCAAAATGAGTTTCTTGGTTCTTCAAAACCTCTAAAAAGGCATCAATCTCAGGCCACTGAAACTGAACTCTGTGCTGACCTCTGGTGTAGAATCTAATACCTCTGTCACTCATCTGTTAACTGACTCTATCTTTCTCACAAGATGGCAAGATCTTTTGCTTTGATACCACTGAAATGTGCCCCTTAATTTTTTCCCAAGATTTTCACAACACAAACCAGCACTACGCCAATTAATTAGCATTAGCTTCCAAAAGATAATCAAACTAAATGTACTCTATGCCAAGAATGTTCACAAGATCCTTTAGAAGGCGAGGTGATAGCATATGGCGGAGGAAACTAAGTTACAACTGATAATTGAATTACAACTGAATGCAAGTAGGTGGTGATCCAACCATAAGAGTTTCCATGCTACCACTTATTTAGTAGGCCGAAAACCATTACAATTTCAAACAATTCATCCACTTAGCGGGCATCCACTCAACAGTGGGTGAATGATGAAGATACAATGTCAATTTTCTCCTCACTGGCGGTAAACCATCCAGGGGTTAAAGTGTTTTCATTAAAAATTCACAGGTAAATGCAGCAATAATAATGACTGGATTAGTACTACTAATTCACAGCCTTACAATGAAATAAATCTGCAATTTACTAGTTTTACAATAATAAATTCAATGCAAATACTTGAAGGATGACTCTTCCAACTTCTGAACCTATCAAATAAAGAATTACAACCCAAAATCTGGATTATTAGAAATCTGATATCAAAACCAGCAAATTGAGATTTCTTACCAGCAACTAACCATCATGAAATTGTTCACTTCTTCACACCAAATGATCCTATCTCCTCCAAATGGAATGCACATGAAGCTAGCAGCATAAATGCCCAAGAAATATTGCATAACATGGCAAGAGCTAGCTCTGATATAAATCAGCAAACTGTAATTTTCTCAACCAACAACTAATCAAACACCCAAATATTCATAACTCCCATAATTCTTCACCAAATCACCTAAAATTGGAAGCAATTATTCACAAGAGACTGGGAAACCAGCACACATGAGAAAGACCTTGCAACACATCCATCAAATGGAGGGCACAAATCCCAATGCTAGCTTATTGAAATGGTACGGCCCTAGAAGAGGGTGACTTCATTAGATAAAAATGGAGACTTCAAATTAAAATCTGAAACTTGGCATAAAGGGTTGCCATTAGCTTAGAAAGCAAAGGAGCCAATACCCATATGCAAATAAAAATCATACGAAGAGCTGTATATAAAATCCTCCTTCAGCCATGAAATAACCAACAAACACAAATTGGAAATTATTACCGAATTCTTCAACGTTGATGCACAATATGCATTTCTGAATGAAGCACACTCTCAATCCACCATCTTGGGAACCATAGTTTCAGGCCCGAAGAATGGAGTAGAATTGCTAAGCTTCCCCTTAGCCGGGTTCTGAATTCAATCCAACAGCATTTCGATGTAATTTTCCAAAGATGAGAAATGAATGAGCAATGGCTTGTTTTTATAGAATTGAAGGTGACTGTTAGCTTTCCATCTATCCTCCAAAGGGACGCCCAATTCCTTTTTGCAATTATTTAATTTTTAAATCACCTTTATTCCTCCATCCAAGGCGTCCAAGACTTGAGGAAATAGTCAATAAAGTATTTAATCTTTTCTTAATGTGGCGTCCAAAGCTCAGGGAGAGATTTACTTTAGAAATATTTAATTTACCTCCTGATGAGGCATCCACCCTCCAAGTCCCCT
Source organism: Sequoiadendron giganteum (assembly GCA_007115665.2). NCBI lineage: Eukaryota > Viridiplantae > Streptophyta > Pinopsida > Cupressales > Cupressaceae > Sequoiadendron > Sequoiadendron giganteum. The sequence continues at coordinate 384,221,271 of CM021104.1, forward strand.
TTTTAAAATAACATGAAGTTATTATGCTAGGCCAAGGGGTCATAAACATATTAAAATAATTAAATGATTTAAATAAACCATTTTACCAAATTGAGCCTCGAAAAGATGAAAGCCAAAAATGCTCCAAACTGCATTGAACGAAATGGAAACTGAGTTGACTGTTGATGCTACTGCCCAAGATGGCATTGCCAGAAATAGAGCTTACTAAAAATAGTAAACTCTGGAAAGTTGCTCAACTCACCTTGCATGTTATATCATTGCGAAGCTTTCTGAAAACCCAGAAAGAATCCGCAATCCAAATCTCGAAACTCCAATGTGTTGGCTAAAAATAGCAAGTTCGAGGAAAGGTTGTTAGATAGAGATGCATGTTACACCATTATGAAGCTCTCCAAAAACCCAAAAAACTCCACCAGACATGCATCAAAAACTCTTACATTCAAACCTTCAGAAATGCTTTAGAACCCCAATAAAATAGGAAACCCTAATTTTACTTTTGACGAACCTACAGGCTTTTGGAAATAGGCTATCAGTCACCAAAAAGCGAATGGCTAAAACAGGGACATTAGACAACCTCATCCAGCTCTTGCCCTTTGGTCATGTAGCAACCTCAATGACAATCTCTGCATTAGGATTCTGCTCTATGTGCACTTGTTTCTTGATCTTCTTATCTGACGTGTCTTGATAGACATTGCCAAACTCCAAAAGATCCAGCTAATAATAAGGTTTTCGCCTCTTTCTACCCAAAGTTTTCTCAAGCCAAGACAAATGGTCTACACTAACTTCTTTGGAAGAAACAGCTGCAGCTATTTCAACTACTGATAAATTAATTGGCATTAAGACTCCACAAACTGGCAATTCTGATTCTGAATCTATCTGAATGGGAGGAGGCTGAGGAGATAGTGGCGGACCAAAAGATGAGGACCCAGCCTCAGCTTGTGCTACTGGCTCCATTGGAATTTTCGGCACCTTTTCTAGTTGTTCTTGTTGACTTGCGTTTCCTTTCGAACTCTTCGTCTTTCCGCTAACCCTGACACCTTCGAGTGGATTGCTCATGGTCTTGACTCTGGGTTTTCCCTTAGAAGAGGAAGGTAGTGAAGGATGTACAATTGGCAGCTTTGAAATCGGGACTACCTTCCACCTCCTCTTGCTGTCCAAGAAAAGCATACTGGTCTTGACAACTCGGCTTGATACATCCTCAACTGAAGTACCCTCTTTGGCATACCAATCTAGTTGTCGAAGCGGCTGGTGAGCAACTTGATCTTTGATGAATGTAGTAAGTAAAACTTCTCCATCATCATCTGACAAACCTTCAACATCTTCTGATAAGAAATCAGTAAGTTGAGGAAGAGTGAGTCTGCAATAATGGTGCCTGCATACTTCGAATTCATCCTCACAATTGACCCAAAAGTCTTCAAGTGTTGGCTTGTGTGAATGATTTTGCTCCAAACGAGCTGCAAAGAGGCCCAAAGGATCATACGAGTGTTTTTCGTTGAGGTACTTGAGATGAAGTTTTGACAATTCGGTGTTCATCAACTTACAATTGGTTGTTGATTTACATTTGTAAATCACCACACTCCACAGAAAATAAAACAATATTAAACACACCAAAAATATGTTAAAACACATCAAAAATCTCCATTGAAACAACTAGTAATCAAACTCACCTTTGTAGCACAGTTGTGAATTCAAGATGAAATCACCAAATCCAGCTAGGAAGGTTTTTATCTCCAAAACTGGTATTCCAAGAAGGTTTGTCTTGCTTAGAGCACAAGAGAAAAAGAAATAAACAGCAACCCTTTTTCTCAAGACCAAACCTCCTTTTATAGCTTTTTCACTACTTTTCCAAAAAAATGTTTTTTTTCTTTCATTGATTTTTTTTTTTTGAAAAGCAGTTTTTCTTTTCATTGTTTTTTCTGAAAATGCTTTTTTCGCTTTTTTAAATGTTTTTTTTTTACTTTTTCATTGTTTTTTTTTTTCAAAACAATATTTTTTCTTAATAAAAAAATATAAAGTGCCCTTATGACCACCTTTCATCACCTTGACCCTAGTGACACTTTATCTACATACTTGAAACACTTTTTTAAATAATTAAATGTAAGTTGTTAATTAAAATGTTAAAAGATGACTTTTTGACAACTTAGTTATTTAAATTATTTTTCATTTTCCAATGCCAATTAGCTTACGAAAAACTTTGGAAAATAAGTTAATGGCCAAATGATTTCTCATGTGCAAAAACTGGACATTACAGGTCAATATTCTAGCCTCAACTTCCACAATTGGAAAGTAAAAATCTAGCTGCAACAATTGAACAAGAATTTGTGGGGAATAGTAAATGGGAATGAGAAACCACCTATAGATGCAAATAAATCACTGACAGAGTATAGATGATAAAGCCAAAGCTATTATAGATTTTTCTTTCTCTATTTTTGAGTTACATCATGTAGATTTGGAACAATCATCCAAGGAAATTTGGGATAATTTGAATAAAACGTTTGGAGCAAAAGTAGTTAATGCAAAAAAAATCTCTAAAGCTCCAACTTTGTAGATTGAAAATGGTTGACGAAGTCACTATGTCTATCCAATAAAGCAATTTGATATTATCCTTCTACAGGTAGTAAAAGTCAATGTTATGGTAGATGACAGAGATGCCAAAGCTATTTTATTAAACAATTTGCCTTCTAAAATTCAACAATGTCATTTTTACTCTTAGTCAACTACCTTCTCAAACTTTGGAAGATATGATTTCAGCTCTCTTAGTTAAAGAAAAGAGAGCAATTGTAGGAGATACAAAGATGATCCTCAATCTAATATAGCATTATAATCATAGAAGATTAGATAAAGACAAAAGGGAGATTGTATGTTACTACTATAAGAAATAGGTCACACAACTTGGAACTATAGAATTCAATCCAATGATGTTCCCAAGAGAAAGCTCAAAGAACAATCTAATGAAGCTAGGATAGCTATTGTTGAAGATCCACTTGATGTTGCTAGTGGTGAAGAATTCATTGATGAAGAATACATATTTTAAGAATCCCAGACTTTGAAGACAAGAAGAGATCTAGTTTAGATGAAGCTTAGCATGGATGGTTGCCTAGCTAGTTTAGGAGTTTGTGGATCTTGGAAATTACACCCTCAAAAGGGTTATGAAACAACTTGATGGAATATTGTGTATGTAGCTTAGCATGGATGGTTGTCGAATACTTTGGGAGATTCGTAATTTGGGAGTTTGGTGAGGTGGAATCTGGGATTTCAATAATTTAGCCTGATAGCTACACCTTTATGAGGGTTAGATGGCCACTTGATGGAGTTCTACCTAGTCCAAGAATTGTTTTCAAAGAGAAAATTTTGAAGTATATTTGATTCTGTGCAAGAGCATCCAAAGGTGTAAAAGCAATCTTGCATCATCTAAAAAATTGTTTTATTTTATTTTATTTTTGGTTTGGCAAGTACCCATGAAGCTTATTTCCTCTAAAAAGTCTTGAAAATTGGTTTAGAACATTCAAAGTTTCAAGAAAGTCTAAAAATAGTAGGGCCTCTAATTTTAGAATGTTTGCATTTGAGCATGTATGGACCTGAAATTTTCGCCAAAGCTCCAAAATTGAAAAATGAACATTGTGGGTGAGTTTCAAGCCAAGGTCAAGTCTGGATCTGAAGTTATTAAAGATTTAAGTTTCCGAAAATCCCAATTTTTTTATTAAAATTGAGTTTTGAGGTTTCAACAATGGAACAAGACTTCAAAAATTGGGGAAATTAGATAAACCAAACTTTAGGGGCATCAAGCACTTTGAGAATTATAGTTAAAAAAAAAAGGGGCTCAATTGGGTGCCCAACTCAAAAGTTATGACTCCTAAAAGTCGACTTATTTTTGGTGATGGGATTTACATTTTTAAAGCATGCAATGAGGCACCTAAGGGAATTTATACCATATTTTTGGCATTTATATATATATTTATATATAGTGGAGAATGGTAGGTCATGAACAAGGGAGAGACGAAAAGGCAAGATCAAATTTGAAGTTGAGTAGAGGTAAAAGGCTCCAAAAGAAGGGGGATCAAAGTTGTAATGTGTTGTCGCCTATTGATGATTTCATCCTTTGTTTTGTTTCATATGTTATGTAATTAGCGATCATTTTCAATAGAACAATTTATATTTTTGTGTGTGAAATCTTTGTTGTAAGTGTGTTGTTTGAGCTAACCCTCATTAGCTGGTATTAGAGTGGGTGTATCTTGAGTGTGTGAACAAATCACCAAACAATGAGGCAGCTTGCACCAAGACATTGAGGTTGTGTGTTTGAAGGTGAAAGCAAAATCACGGATTTGAGGTAGCTTTACACTAAGAAGTTTTACAGTAAGTGAAGAGGAGAAATATAAGATGCCTCCACATAGAAACCATGGTGGTAGAAATGCCATAGTGGCATAAGAAGGGTTTAGGGATTTGCAAAGGCAGATTAACACAATCCAAGAGGAGCTAAGAAGAGGGCTTGAACTGAGAAGGAGAGATGAAAGTGATGATGAAGATGATGTAGCCTATGATGATGCACAAATTGAAGAATTTGGTCAAGTCAAAATGTTGAAGGCCATAGAAAAATCTGGAAAAAAGCCAAAGATAGATATCTCGACATATTCAAGTAGTCTCAATCTTGAAGAATTGGTAGATTGGATAAATGATATGGAAGAATATTTTGAATATGAAGAAATAGATGAATCTAAGAGGGTCTGATTTGCCAAGACCAAGCTCAAAGGTCATGTTGGCATTTGGTGGAAGGAGGTGCAGTAAGAAAGAAATCAAAGAGGAAAAGAGAAGATCACCAGATGGGATAGAATGGTGGATAAGATGTGTTGTCCTCAATTTTTGACATGGCAAAAATTGGAGCAACCTACCAAAAAATTTGAAGTTTTTCTCTCTAAAGCATGTTTTACGAGGTGTTGAGGTCATTAAACTTTAAATTTCAATTGATGATTCCCTTGGGCATCCTTTCGTCTGCTCCCCTTTCTGTTTTTGTAAAATTCTGAGTCATTTTTCTTGTGTTTTTGGTCAAATTCGGGTTTTTAAGGCAGCTCAGTAGAATAGGAAGTTTTAAGTCTAAAAGCAAAATTGCTAAAGTACTAAAAAAGTCCGATTTTTGCTTAAGTTGTGAAAATTTCCTACTTTGCTAAAAGCAAAATTGCTGAAGTGCTAAAAAAATCCGATTTTTGCTTAAGTTGTGAAAAGTTCCTATTTTGTCAAAAATGAAAATTGCCAAAAGAGCCAAAAGGTCTTATTTCACTTGTTTGGCAAAAATAAGATTGTTAAAGTGCCAAAATGTTCCTATTTTACTCATGTGTAGTGAAAAAAAGTTGCTAAGTGAGCTTCAAAACCCGATTTTGGTTATTTTTTATTGTTGCTTGGTTCCAAAAGCCTGATTTGAGAGTTCGCCCAGACTTCAAGTGGAGTTTGTGTTCAAGTTCGATTCCTTACCTCTTTTTGTGGAAGCTTTCATAAATTTTGCAACTGAACTCGTGTCCTCAGCTTGAATATTTAGACTCTCGTTTTGTTGAAGAGAATGCAAGTTTTCTAGGGTCTTCTTCATTTTTATGCTTAAGCTTTGTTTTCCAAGTATGACTTTTCTTTCTTGATCTTTTGTTGTCTTTTCCTCTTAACCAAATCGCGTGTGCTTTGGTGAATGAGTTTTCTATATATAAAAAAAACGTGATTTCTTTTTACTAAAATCGAGTCTGGTTTCCGCTCCTTTTCGTTGAGTGTTTTTCTTTATTTTTCCATGTTACGTCTTATGCTTGAGGGAGACGTTTTTCTTAATATTGATGCTGTGAATCTTTCTCAAGGCATTTCAAACACGTTATTTCTAAAAACGCGTTTTTACTTCTTCAAATCACGTTTTTATTATGAGAATCACTTGTTCATTTTCAAAGCATCCTTATGGCTGATTAATGTCTTGCATATTCTCATTATTTGAAGTGAAGACTTCATTATGTCACAAGATTTGAAGAAGATTTCTGAAAAAGTGTTTCCTCATAGCAAAATCGCGGCTCCTAGTAAACACGTTTTTTCTCAAAACGTCTTTTGCAGCTGTGCAATAAGGAACGTGTATTCCCATTGTCACAAAAGTCAATTTTGCTAAGCATCTTTCCTTTGGGTGAAAACATGTTTTTCATCTTTTCCATGTCATTATCTCAGCAAAGAAAAACGTCATTGCCATTTTCCATTTTTCACTTCCATTTGTCTTGTCTTCACCAAATTCACCTCATTCATTCACATTCATTTCCTTCAAATCTTCATTACCATTTTCCCAAAATAATGCCTTGGCTCAAATTCGGGTTTTTGGTATCAAATAGCAAGTCAGGATTTGTCACGAGAATTGCAATTATAAAAGTTGCAAAAAATAAAATTGCTAAATGTTCAAAAAATCCCGAGTGCGCTTTGTAAAAGTTGCTCAGGACACTCAAAAACCCAAAATGCTTCAAAAAGCCTAAAAGTTGAACTTTTCGGACTTGACTTCAAATTCAAGTTAGGAGTTTTGACTGGCTGTTCCAAGAAGGTGAAACGTTGCTTTCATTCGCAATTAGCCCACTGAGATCCGAATTGATCCTTGGCCTTCATTCTCCATCATCATTCAGAAAACAGTTTCATTACCCTAGGGTTTGAGTCTTGTTGTTAATGGATACCATGTCTTCACATGTTGATGCTGATGATGTTCCGACCTTATGGGGCTTTCACCGCAGCCTTGCAGATTCCTGCTCAATGACAGACGAACTGGCTTCTCCAACAAACAAGAAGATGAAATACAAATTTGATAAGTATCAGAATGAGATTTCTCCATCTCACGTCGTCTCAAACATAGACGAAATCAAGGACACAGAAATTGGGCATGTTGATATGTCTGAGTTTCTTAAGAGGGCGGAGAAATCGACTTCTCATGATATGCACTTGTTACTGAGGAGTCATATTCACCTGGTGTCTACTTTTCTTGTTGCTTCCCTTGAGCCAAAATTCGTTCTTGCATGTGCATCCCACTTTGATAGTGAATCTAGAACCATCAGGGATGATGAAAGCAATGTGGTTATTAGACTTGATCCTGAAACTATCAACAGAATCTTTAGAGTTCTTGATGCTCCTACATATTCAAAAATCACAATGAAGAGTGCTCATAATCATTACAAGCAGAAAAAGAATGATAGTATTAAGCATATCAATCACAGGTGGCTTATCAAATCACGACCTTGTGTGACCTGGATACCCAAATTGTATCGGTCTGATTTTAAGGAAGAGATTAATGATATGATCACTCTCCTGAGCAGACTAGTGGGGTTGAAAGTTTCCAATATGTTTGAAAGCTGGATGTATAAATTCATAGTGGTTATCAGAAAGGGCATAGTACCCAATTTCTGGGGTGAAATAATCAGCGACAGTTTGTGTGAACAACTTGCACAGGTTGCTACCACACTCACCTTCTACATGAATTCATATATTGTTTATATAGTAGCTTCATTGAGGCAGTTTCCAGGCCTTTCTACTAAAGGTGATAGATCATTGGTTCCTGTATGGGAGTATTATGATCAACTGACTTTAAGGCAAAGTCAGGTGCATTATAGAAGTGTTCAAGATGCCTTCTTTGGTCATCTCATGTGTTTATTTGACAAAGCATTGGAGAACAACAGGGTATCCGAGGTTGCTTGGAGGAAAGTGAATGAGTATGGTTGTCTTTTTCTTCAATTCCCTACCTTCACTTATATGAGAGTTGGCTGTTTTGAAGACCAACCTTATATGCTTTCAAGGTATCCGACAAATAAGATCATTTTGATGGAGCTGGGAAGACAGTTGATGACAGTGCATGCACGTCAAGCTACACAACATAAGACTGGAGTCATTATTTCATCACATAATCCATTGATGATTGGGAGGTACTCTTTGACAACTTCCTCAAGGGCAAAAGCAATGGTGGTTGAACTTCAGGAGATAAAGTTAAAGAAATTCCAGGCCAGAATGGAATTCGACTACAGAAGAGTGAAAGATAAAATTAAAAGGACCTTCACTCATGTGCACCGCATTGAAGACATTTGGGCAGACCTCCAAAAAAAAAAAAATATCTATAGAATGGATTACTGCAAGCTCACGATGGAGCAAGTTGTTGATCTCAATTTGACCTTAGTTCCAAAAGGAGTAATTGATGATGGGCAGGTTTTAGATCCTGAATATGAAGAACAAGAGGTTGCTAACGCGCCCATTCCTGCAATCCAGTGGTCTCAGAAGGAATCTACCTCTATTTTTGATAGGTTTCAGTCAGTCTTATGAAATACCAACACTTGGCTCAAAAGCATAGGTGTTAAGACTATAAAAATCAGAATCGGAGCTGAGGATGATTCGGCTGGGCCCAAAGGATTGAATTCAGAGATTAGAGACAGATCAAAAGAAGGAGCTTCCTCTTCAGGTACTAGGATTAAGTTGAGAATTAGCTGGGTTGTGGAAGAACCATTGGAGAAAGAAACACTAAAGGGGAAAGAAGTTAAGGAAACGCAGATTCAAGTTTTGGATCAGCAAGAAGAAGAGGTTCTTGAAACCTCTACTATTCTAAGTGAAATGTCTCTTCACGTTGAAGCTCCAATACCTGTTTCAGCGATATCCCCTATATCTCCCATTGACAATGACGTTGATTCTTTCTCCACAGTATTCGTTTCTTCTATCCCACCTTCAGAAGCTATTCATCATTCCTCAACTACATCAATAATGAATACACCTATGAGAAGCTTGCATGACAATTTGGAGAATATTTTTGATACAAATCCAATCTTTCCGGCAATGTCAGAGATAACTCTCCTAGAGATAGATACATCAGCAGCAAGCTTTGATTGTTTCATGGCTGATCCTAGTCGCAATTTGTCTTCTAAGCAAACCATTGTTGCTATACAAACTAAGGCACCTCTTAGAACTACAACTTTAACACAAATTGAGTCCATTTCTACATAGACTGCAATTGTTGTTTCAGACATGAGAACCTTGGATCTTCCTCCATGGTTAAACTCAGTTGCTCCGAAGAGAAAGAAACAAGCAGTCTCTCTTGATGTGTTTGATTTCCAGAAATTGAAGAAATCCAAACCAAGGGTTGGAAAGCAAAAACAATCTCTCAGGTGTTTGTTGATAGCAATAAGATGAAATATGTTGAGATAGCGGAACCTCTCGTAGACAAACCACATGAAGAGATGCAGGTGTCTGATTAAAGATTCACTAGAATGGAATTAGGCAAGCAGACTCATGCTAACATGATGCAAGATGCTCAGAGTTCAGTAACAGTTTTGGCACAATAATACAATGAACTTCTAGCCAAAAAGGAGAAGCTCAAAGAGGAAAATGAACAACTAGTTTCAGTTATTCAAAGGATTACTGGGTCATCAGAAACATTTGGTTCACTATCTTCATTTGCTCCTAAGGAATCAGTCAGACAATTAGAAAGGATTGCACAAAAAGCTAAAGCAATTGATTCTTGGACAGCCCAATTAATTGAACAAGGAATACCAGTGGTTGAGAAGGCATTGAAGAATTTGAGTACTATCAAAGCAGCAAGATTCAAAATGAATCAAACTCTAGAAGCCTTTTAGCAAGTCTACATTCTCTTGAAAAAGACTTAAAAATCTGGCATGAGATGGATCAAGTGAAGCTGAAAATTTTGTGCAGCAACTCAGTGATTTCAAAAAGGGAAAAATACATAGAGTTTGAGGAACTTATGACAAACAAGTCGTTAGTTATTCAAGATCTTATCAAAGATGTCCAAGGTACGCTTCAGATGAGTGCTGAAGTTGAACATGACATGCTTTCAGACTTTGAGAAAATCCCTTGCAAAGTTTTAAGTCATGAAGTGGAATTGCTTGCAGCTAGTGATGTTGTTTCTCAGATTACTGCAAATCTTCACCAGGAGCTAGATTCAGATCAGTTTTCTATGGATACAATCCATAAATTTGTCAATCACCAACTAGTCTTTAACAAGATGCAAGCTGCTTTCGAAGAACATAGAGAGGCGACAGTCAGATACTATGATGTTATCATAAAGACCATCTTCATTGCTAGAAATACACTTCTAGCCAAAAAGGAGAAACGAAGATGGTCTTTATGATAACATCATAGTATCTGACTGTCGCCTCTCTATGTTCTTCGAAAGCAGCTTGCATCTTGTTAAAGACTAGCTGGTGATTGACAAATTTATGGATTGTATCCATAGAAAACTGATCTGAATCTAGCTCCTGGTGAAGATTTGCAGTAATCTGAGAAACAACATCACTGGCTGCAAGCAATTCCCCTTCATGACTTAAAACTTTGCAAGGGATTTTCTCAAAGTCTAAAAGCATGTCATGTTCAACTTCAGCACTCATCTCAAGCGTAGCCTGGACATCTTTGATAAGATCTTGAATAACTAATGATTTGTTTGTCATAAGTTCCTCAAACTCTATGTATTTTTCCCTTTTTGAAATCACTGAGTTGCTGCACAAAATTTCCAGCTTAACTTGATCCATCTCATGCCATATTTTTAAGTCTTTTTCAAGAGAATGTAGACTTTGTTGAAAGGCTTCTAGAGTTTGATTCATTTTGAATCTTGCTGCTTTGATAGTACTCAAATTCTTCAATGCCTTCTCAACCACTGGTATTCCTTGATCAATTAATTGGGCTGTCCAGGAATCAATTGCTTTAGCTTTTTGTGCAATCCTTTCTAATTGCCTGATTGATTCCTTAGGAGCAAACGAAGATAGTGAACCAATTGTTTCTGATGACCCAGTAATCCTTTGAATAACTGAAACTAGTTGTTCATTTTCCTCTTTGAGCTTCTCCTTTTTGGCTAGAAGTTCATTGTAGCTTTGTGCCAAAATTGTTACTGAACTCTGAGCATCTTGCATCATGTTAGCACGAGTCTGCTTGCCTAATTCCACCCTAGTGAATCTAAAATCAGACACCTGCATCTCTTCATGTGGTTTGTCAACAAGAGGTTCTGCTATCTCAGCATATTTCATTTTATTGCTGTCAATAAACACTTGCGAGACTATTTTTGCTTTCTTTGCAACCATTGGTTTGGATTTCTTCAATTTTTGGAAATCAAACACATCAGGAGAGACTGCTTGTTTCTTTCTCTTCGGAGCAACTGAGTTTAACCATGGAGGAAGATCCAAGGTTCTCACCTCTGAAACAACTACAGTTTGTGTAGAAATGGACTCAGTTTGTGTTATAACTGTAGTTCTAGGAGGTGCCTCAGTTTGTATAGCAACAATGGTTTGCTCAAAAGACAAATTGCGACTAGGATCAGCCATGAAACAATCAAAGCTTGCTGCTGATGTATCTATCTCTAGGAGAGTTATCTCTAATATTGCCGGAAAGATTGGATTTGTATCAAAAACATTCTCCAAGTTGTCATGCAAGCTTCTTACAGGCATATTCATTATTGATGTAGCTGAGGAATGATGAATAGCTTCTGAAGGTGGGATGGAAGAAACGAATACTGTGGAGAAAGAATCAACGTCACTGTCAATGGGAGATATAGGGGATATCGCTGAAACAAATATTGGAGCTTCAACGTGAGGAGACGTTTCACTTAGAATAGTAGAGGTTTCAAGAACCTCTTCTTCTTGCTGATCGAAAACTTGAATCTACGTTTCCTTAACTTCTTTCCCCTTTAGTGTTTCCTTCTCCAATGGTTCTTCCACAGCCCGGCTTACTCTCAACTTAATTTTGGTACTTGAAGAGGAAGCTCCTTCTTTTGATTTGTCTCTAACCTCTTATTTCAATCCTTTGGGCCCAGCGGAATCATCCTCAACTCCGATTCTGGTTTTTATAGTCTTAACACCTAGCTTTTGAGCCAAGTGTTGGTATTTTCTAAGACTGACTGAAATCTATCAAAAATAGAGGTAGATTCCTTTTGAGACCACTGGATTGCAGGAATGGGCGCGTTAGCAACCTCTTGTTCTTCATATTCAAGATCTAAAACCTGCCCATCATCAATTACTCCTTCTGGAACTAAAGTTAGATTGAGATCAACAACTTGCTCCACCGTGAGCCTACAGTAATTCATTCTATAGATATCTTTTTCTGTTCGGAGGTCTACCCAAATGTCTTCAATGTAGTGCACATGAGTGAAGGCCCTTTTAATTTTATCTTTCACTCTTCTGTAGTCGAATTCCATTCTGGCCTAGAGTTTCTTTAACTTTATCTCCTGAAGTTCAACCTCCATTGCTTTTGCCCTTGAGGAAGTTGTCAAAGAGTACGTCCCAATCATCAATGGATTATGTGATGAAATACTGACTCCAGTCTTATGTTGTGTAGCTTGACGTGCATGTACTGTCATCAATTGCCTTCCTAGCTCCATCAAAATGATCTTATCTGTTGGATACCTTGGAAGCATATAAGGTTGGTCTTCAAAACAGCCAACTCTCATATAAGTGAAGGTAGGGAATTGAAGAAAAAGGCAACGATACTCATTTACTTTCCTCCAAGCAGCCTCGGATACCATGTTGTTTCCCAATGCTTTGTCAAATAAACACTTGAGATGACCAAAGAAGGCATCTTGAATTCTTCTATAATGCACCCGACTTTTCCTTAAAGTCAGCTGATCATAATACTCCCATACAGGAACCAATGATCTATCACCTTTAGTAGAAAGGCCTTGAAATTGCCTCAATGAAGCTACTATATAAACCAGATATGAATTCATGTAGAAGGTGAGTGTGGTAGGAACCTGTGCAAGGTGTTCACACAAACTGTCGCTGATTATGTCACCCCAGAAAATTGGGTATTGTGCCTTTCTGATAACCACGATGAATTTATACATCCAGCTTTCAAACATATTGGAAACTTTCAACCCCACTATTCTGCTCAGGAGAGTGATCATATCATTAATCTCTTCCTTGAAATCAGACCGATACAATTTGGGTATCCGGGTCACACAAGGTCATGATTTGAGAAGCTACCTGTGATTGATATGTTTAATACAATCATTCTTTTTCTGCTCGTAATTATTATGAGCACTCTCCACTGTGATTTCTGAATATGTAGGAGCATCAAGAACTCTGAAGATTCTGTTGATAGTTGTAGCTTGACGAGCATGCACTGTCATCAATTGCCTTCCCAGCTCCATCAAAATGACCTTATCTGTTGGATACCTTGGAAGCATATAAGGTTGGTCTTCAAAACAGCCAACTCTCATATAAGTGAAGGTAGGGAATTGAAGAAAAAGGCAACGATACTCATTTACTTTCCTCCAAGCAGCCTCAGATACCATGTTGTTTTCCAATGCTTTGTCAAATAAACACATGAGATGACCAAAGAAGGCATCTTGAATTCTTCTATAATGCACCCGACTTTTCCTTAAAGTCAGCTGATCATAATACTCCCATACAGGAACCAATGATCTATCACCTTTAGTAGAAAGGCCTGGAAACTGCCTCAATGAAGCTGCTATATAATCTAGATATGAATTCATGTAGAAGGTGAGTGTGGTAGGAACCTGTGCAAGCTGTTCACACAAACTGTCGCTGATTATGTCACCCCAGAAAATTGGGTATTGTGCCTTTCTGATAACCACGATGAATTTATACATCCAGCTTTCAAACATATTGGAAACTTTCACCACTATTCTGCTCAGGAGAGTGATCATATCATTAATCTCTTCCTTGAAATCAAACCGATATAATTTGGGTATCCGGGTCACACAAGGTCGTGATTTGAGAAGCTACCTGTGATTGATATGTTTAATACAATCATTCTTTTTCTGCTCGTAATGATTATGAGCACTCTTCACTGTGATTTCTGAATATGTAGGAGCATCATGAACTCTGAAGATTCTGTTGATAGTCTCAGGATGAAGTCTAATAACCACGTTGTCGTCATCGTCCTTGATGGTTCTAGATTCACTGTCAAAGTGGGATGCACATGCAAGAATGAATTCTGGCTCAAGGGCAACAACAGGAAAAGTAGACACTAGGTGAATATGACTCCTCAGCAACAAGTGCATATCATGAGAAGTCGATTTCTCCGCCCTCTTAAGAAACTCAGACATAACAACATGCCCAATTTTTGTGTCCTTGATTTCGTCTATGTTTGAGACCACGTGAGATGGAGAAATCTCATTCTGATACTTATCAAAGTTGTATTTCATTTTCTTTTTTTTTGGAGAAACTGGTTCGTCTGTCATTGAGCAGGAATCTGCAAGGCTGCAGTGAAAACCCCATAAGGTCAGAACATCATCAACATCAACGTGTGAAGACATGGTATCCATTAAGAACAAGACTTCAAACCCTAAGTTAATGAAACTGCTTTCTGAATGAATGGTAAAGACCAATTCGGATCTTGGTGGGGTGATTACGAATGAAAGCAACGTTTCACCTTCTTGGAACAGCCAGTCAAAACTCCTAACTTGAATTTGGAGTCAAGTCCAAAAAAGTTCAACTTTTAGGCTTTCTGAAGCATTTCGGGTTTTTGAGTGTCTTCAACAACTTTTACAAAGCGTAGACGATATTTTTTGAACATTTATCAATTTTATTTTTTGTAACTTTTACAATTGCGATTCTCGTGACAAATCCCGACTTGCTATTTGATACCAAAAACCCGAATTTGAGCCAAGGCTTTATTTGCGAAAATGGTAATGAAGATTTGATGATTTGATGAAAATGAGATGAGTGTGGCAAAAGAGGCGAATTTTGGTGAAAGAAAATGAGAATGGAAAATGGAGAATGAAGAAGTGAGAAAATGACAAGGTGAAGATGAAAAACGTATTTTCACCCAAAGGAAAGATGCTTAGCAAAAATGGCTTTTGTGACAATGACATTTTCAGATGCAATGTATATGATATGACTTTTCAAGATGGGGTGTTAACAAGGAGCTAAATGAAATTGATGCTTCTCAGCAGGAAAGGTTCAACAAACTTGCATATGCAGCTCTTTGAGATAATGCTTCCACATGATTTTCGTTCAAATACCTCCTTTTACAATCGTATTTTCAGGCAACAAGACTCTTTGATGATTTTGAGCATGAAGGACATAGGCATAAATAACGTTTTTTCTGAGAACCTCCATTAAAAGACTTTTTAAAAGACACAAATTCATGAAAGGGAGACGCCAAACAAAATCGTGATTTTGCTATGAAGAAACATGTTTTTGAAAACCTTGAAGCTTATACTCAGCAAAACGTGTTTTTTAAAATGACAAAACACAAAACGTTTTCCTTATGTCTTTCGGCTTTGACAGATTATGCAATCACGTTTTCACTAAGAAGAGACGTTTTTAGAAAAAGAGACTCAAAAATGGCTTTTGAAAAGACTCTACACAACAAAATGAATGAAAAACGCCTTCACCTTGTATTACGTGATTTGCAAATGACAAGAAAACAACAAAAAAAAAAAGGAAAATGAAGCCATACGTGGAAGACAAAGCTGAAGCACAAAAAGAAGAACCCTAGAAAACCTTGCATCCACCTTAACCAAAATGAGAGCCTAAATATTCAAGCTGAGGACGCGATTTGAGTTGCAGAATTGATGAAAGCTTCCACAAAAAGAGTTAAGGAATCAAACTTGAACACAAACTCCACTTGAAATCTGGGCGAACTCTCAAATCGGGTTTTTTGAACCAAGCAACAATAAAAAATAACCAAAATCGGGTTTTCAAGCTCAGTCAGCAACTTTTTTTACTACACATGAGTAAAATAGGAACTTTTTGGCACTTTAACAATTTTATTTTTGCCAAACAAGTGAAATCGGACCTTTTGGCTCTTTTGGAAATTTTCATTTTTGACAAAATAGGAACTTTTCACAACTTAAGCAAAAATCGGACTTTTTTAGCACTTTAGCAATTTTGCTTTTAGCAAAGTAGGAACTTTTCACAACTTAAGCAATTTTCGGACCTTTTTGAGACTTTAGCAATTTTACTTAAAGAGAAATCGGAACTTTTGGCAACTTAAGCAATTTTTAGACCTTTTTGAGACTTTATGTAGAAACCCTTGTTTCCGCTAACCTCTAATATTTGACTGTTTTTGTTTGTTTTTGTGATTTTTGGTTTTTTTTTTGTGGTTTTTGCATGAATAAGAAAGAATGCGATTTTGCAAGAATTGAATATAAAATTCAAATAAAATCATACAACTCTAGAATGGATAGAATCTATTGAGAATACTGATGCCAAACTATTTATTGAACTTCTGGACTGATTACAAAGGTGATCCAATAACATGCAATGTGAAAATAACAATTTTTATATTTAAAAACCTGGAAGTTTGCAGCCACCTGGGGTCATCATGAAATGGTACGGCTGAGATGAATCTGCACTTTTCCCTGTGTCTGATGCTCAAGAAATAATCCAGAGGTTTAGGCGCCACCAAGGAAGAAGACAGGAGACCAAAATGATAGGCGATTTGCCTTGCACAAAAAATACGGCCTTTCTAGAAATGTACGGCCTGCAGCTCAGATGGTACGGCTTTGTACAGCAGCAACCAAACAAATAAAGTACGCCCTTTCCTTAAATTGCCAGATCTCAATGAAATAGGCGCATTGATTGAAGAATCCCTGTTGGAGGAATATCACTCTGGAAACCCTGAAGGTGAATCAACTGTGAATGTTCTGTGATCACTTCTGAATGAAGAAATCTTTCTGAAGTGCAATAGATCAGCTGGTATCTCACAGCCTCTGAATCGCAACACTCAAGATGGCTTGTTCTCCAATGTCTGTAGACAACAGAAACCCTAGGCTTCGTTCTCCGGAAGAAGTCTTGATCAATTTTCAATATTCAATATCATAATGAGCTCCAATTCCAATGAAACCCTTATATCTCCTCAAAAGTGCGAATTCTTTCAAAAAGGCATGATTAAAATAAATTCGAACTTTTCTTTTAATTATTTCAATAGTCTTCGATCACATTTTTAATTATAAATTATAATAAAAAATGGCCCCTTCCATGATAGGCGACCCCCTTCAACAATTCACTTAAGTTATAATTTTAAAATATTATAACTTTATAATATAAGCTCCAAAAATAATTAATATTTAATTAATCAATTAAATATTAATATCTCCCTCGAAATGTGTCCGATTCACAAACCGTCTGAAGCTGGTGACTAAGTGAATGATTTTGCACAAGATCAATCCATTCTGCTAAAAATAGCAGGGGTGCCTCGCTGAGTGCCAAATACTGCTAAAAATATCAACTCAGGCAAATGGTGTTCGAATGAGCCCGAACGAAAGCCAACTGGTAAAATTCTGACAACTGAAGCCAAGCCAAGCTCCATCAAGACCCTCTATCCATCCTATCAGCCTACGAGGGTCGCATAATAGGCTAATCATATGCTCTGAGAGATGTCAACTAGAAGGGGACATGACAGTCCGCCCCTGCTGAAATTGCTTGTCCTCAAGCAATCTCAACTCGGGATGCTGCAGAATATCCTCGCTCTCCCATGTAGCATCCTCCACTGGCAAATCTCTCCATTTCACTAAATATTCCCTGATAGTCCTCCTACGCAACTGTCTCTCTCTGTACTCCAGGATAGACTCAGGTACTAAAATCAACTTTCCCTCATCATCTAAGGGAGGTAAAACTGCAGAAGGTACCACACGGTGTCCCAATGCCTTCTTGAGACGTGACACATGAAAAACATTGTGTACTCTGCTCTCTGCCGAAAGCTCTAGCTCATAAGCCACCTCTCCAACACGCCTCAGGATCTTGAAAGGACCGTAATATCGTGGCTTAAGCTTCTCTGACCCACTCTTCCTAAGAGTAGACTGATGGTAGGGCTGCAACATAAGATAAACCATGTCACCCACATCAAAAGACCTCTCTGTCCTCTTCTGATCTGTGTACTATTTTTGCTGATTCTGTGCCTTGGCAATATTCTCCTTGAGAGCCCTCATAGTATCCTGACTCTCCTGCAAGAAGTCTCCAGCACTCGGCACTCTACTGTCACTCAGTAGCAAATCCAAAGAACTCGGCACCTCATACCCATACAACGCCATGAAAGGGGACATCTGAATGGTCATATGGAAGGTTGTGTTGTAGCAATACTCGCACAAATGAATCCACTTGACCCATGCCTTTTGCTGCCCTGCAATATAGTTCCTGAGGTAACCTTCCACCCATTTATTCACTATCTCCGTCTGCTCATCGGTCTGCGGGTGGTAACTGGTGCTCGGTGTAAGCTCGGTCCCACAGAGTCTGAACACCTCTTGCCAGAAGTGACTCAAGAACTGACTATCCCTGTCACTCACTATGCTCTGAGGCAACCCATGTAGTCTGAATACCTCACGGAAGAAGACCTCTGCTACCTGTGTAGCTGTGTAGGTGGTGGTAATCGGAAGGAAGTCGGCATACTTCGTTAGCCGATCCACAACTACATATATGCAATCTCGTCCTTGGGCTTTAGGCAAGCCCGTAATGAAATCCATCGACAGGCGTTCCCAGTTCCTATCAGGAATCGGAAGTGGCTGCAACAATCTTGCCGGGTACGTGTTCTCCTGCTTGTTCTGTTGACAAACAAGGCACTCACGCACATAATGAAGAACATCTGCCTTAAGTCCTTTCCATGTGAATCTCTCCCTAATTTGTCTATACGTCTTGAAGTACCCGGGATGTCCTACTGTAGGTACATCATGAAAGGCTCGCATGATAATATTCTTCACCTCTGAACCTGGGATCAAATAAATCTTGTTCTTGTAAATGATCAAGTCATTCACAAGCGTGTACCTGGTGTCAATTGTTGATCCCTCAACAATGTTGGAAGCCCAAGTATCCTTGGCATACTCTGCCACAATCAAATGCCTCCAATCCTCTGAAATGTGAACCATAGAGCTTAGATAAGGTCTGCGTGAAAGAGCATCAGCTACTACATTCTGGGTACCTTTGATATAAGAGATATCAAAGTCATATGCCTGCAATTTACTTACCCACTTCTGCTGACGATCATTGAGATCTCGCTGCCCTAGGAAATGTCTCAAACTGTTGTGGTCAGTTTTAATGCAGAACTTACTGCCCACAAGATATTGCCTAAATTTCGCCAAGGCGTGCATTAAAGCGAGCATCTCCTTATCATAAATGTTGTAGAGCCTCTCTGGCCCTCTGAGTTTATGGCTCTCATACACAATAGGGTGCTTGTCCTACATAAGCACCGCACCAATGCCCTCGCCAGAAGCATCGCACTGAAGCTCAAAAGGCTTCGAAAAATCTGGTAGTGCCAACACTGGGCACGTAGTCATCAACTCCTTAAACCTCACAAAACATTCCTGTGCCTCAGGAGTCCAACAGAATGCACCCTTTTTTAACAAGTCAGTCATAGGTGTTGCATGTCGTGAATAACCATTCACGAATCTACAGTAAAACCCACACAAACCAAGAAATCCTCGCAGCTGTGTAAGGTTCGCCAGAGTAGGCCAGTCTATAATAGCGCGGATCTTCTCAGGATCCATCCGCACTTCCTCTACACTGATGATATGACCTAAGTATAACAATTCGTTCATCCCCAAATCACATTTGGACTCCTTGGCATACAAGGACTCCCTCTCCAAGATGCTGAGCACAGTCTCCAGATGAGCCAAATGCTCCTGCCAAGTCCTGCTGTAAATAAGAATGTCATCGAAGAAGACAAGTACAAATCTCCTCAGCAGTGAATGGAAGACTCTGTTCATGGTGGACTAAAATGTCGCTGGTGCGTTGGTGAGCCCAAATGGCATCACCACAAACTCAAAGTGTCCACAATGACAATGGAATGCAGTCTTCTCAATGTCCTGTTCACGAACCCTGATCTGATGATATCCTGACCTTAGGTCTATCTTAGTGAAGTAGCATGCACCATGGAGCTCATCAATAAGCTCATTGATACGGGGTATTGGATACCTGTTTTTGATAGTCCTCTTATTCAAGACTCTGTAGTCTATGCACATGCGAAGGGTGCCATCCTTCTTCTTCACCAGAACAACTGAAGAAGCGAATGGTGATTTGCTAGGCCGAATGTGACAAATAGCAAGCAACTCCTTTATTGTCTTTTCTATCTCATCCTTCAACCTCTTAGGATGCCTGTAAGGAGTAATCATAACGAGCTTAGCGCCCTCCTCGGGCTCTATAATGTGCTCAATGCCCCTGTCTGGAGGTCTCCCTGGTGGAATATCACTGAATACCTTCTCATGCTTGACTCTCAACTGCTGTATGTCAGGATGATACTCAGTCTTCTGCTGTCCCTCCTATATAGGTGCCAATGTGCACTCGGCAGCCCACTCTACCATGTCGTGTCGCATGAGTCTCTCCATTCGACGAAAGGAAATAGTTTTGATGTTGCTGCCTCGAATTGCCTTAAGAATATGTGTCTTCCCATCCACATCAAAACGAATCTCCATGTCCTTGAGATGAAGAGTGACTTCCTCAAGTGAATGAAGCCACTTCCTGCCCAAGACTAAATCGATATCCCCCATGTTCACCACGTAATAGTCAGCCTTGAACTCATAGTTGTTCAAGTGCAAGGGGAGATCCTTAATCATGCGTTCACACCTAAGAGTGTAACCGTCTGCCACCTTAACCCTAATGCCTTTGAACTCCTCAGTGATGAGTCCACGCTTCTCCACAAATCTAGCATCGATAAAATTGTGGGTGGCTCCTGTATCAAGAAGGGTAATGACCCTCTGTCCTGCCAAAACTCCATGAAATCTGAATGAACCTTCCTGCTGAATGTTAGATAGTCGTGCTGCCTGAATCTGAAGCTCTGACTCTGACTCCTCAGAACTCTCCTGCTGTTCGGAACTCTCAGATTTCGACTCCTCGTAATAAGCCCACATCACTCGATTTGCCTTGCCCTTAGGCCGCAAAGGACAATCATGGTTGGCATCATAGGGACCTTTGCAGTAGAATCAAAGCTTCTTCCTGCGTAGATCGAGCCTCGCGATCCAAGGGTGGTGTTGCTGATTTTCCCTTTGAATCATTCTTAAAATCTGATTTCTCTCTATTAAAATCTGATTTCTCTCTGTTTTTGTTGAAGCCCTTATTGTCCTTGAATGAAGAATTGTTTCTGGAGTTGAATTTGCTGGATGGTGCTACAAGTTCCATACTGCGTGCCTTCCTCATAGCTTCCTGTAGCGAACACGGATCAAATGCCTTGATCCAACCTCTCAAGGGTTCCAACAATCCTTCAACGAAGAGCACAACTACACGCCTCTCTGATATGTCGGGAACCATCACGGACAATTTCTGAAATTCACTAATATAACTCTCCAGGCTGCCAATCTACCTAAGTTGGGCCAAATCTCTGAAGTAAACTTCTGGGTCCTTTTTATCAAAGTGATCCACCAATCTGTCCACGAACTCCTGATAAGTGGTAATACGATCATGCTGCAATGTCACCATTCCCTGATACCACCAATCATGGGCTGCTCCTTCTAAATGTAACGTGGCAAACTTGATTGCCTCTTCCTCAGACATAGGTCGAAGTGTCAAGAAAGTGTCTAGCCTGTGAATCCAAGACTGTGCTGTTACCTTGCCACTGCCATCAAAATAGGGTAGGTTGATCTTGCTGGAGGCATGCTTCAAGTCTCTATTTTGGTTTCGAGGCCTACTCCCCTGTTGAGACCTATAATATTCAACTCTCGAATTCACAAATCGATCAAAATGCATGCGCTCGCGCACTTGTGGTGTCAATATATTCCACTCCTCGTTGGCTGCCATAACTGCATCAGCATATAATATGTTCCCAACCTCTTCAACATTCTCCTCAACCTGTTCTCCTCTTAGGAAAGTGGGTCTGGTAGGTCTATTTTGTTAGAAGATTTGTCATTGATGTCAAAAACAAGAAGTCCTCAAATACAAAGCACTCATTCAATTATACAAGAAAACAAGTTTGCTCCAAGACAGAGTATCGATTGATATAATCTGTTATAAATATTAACACAAATATCGTTTTTACAAGAAAATAAGTGTGCTTCAGACAGTTTCAATATAATATCAATATAGCAACCTACAGATCGAAATTAGAAGAATATACATAGATTTTATGTGACTATCGGGTATCTAATTAGAGTCTAGCACTCTGCGCATTATCATTGCCGTCTAGAAGAACAAATACGGGCCACTTCAAGCTTTCCGAGATTATCAATGTCGATCTCTCTGCTGAAGACGTCTCACCCGAAAGTTGTGTTTCAAAATGAAATACGATTTGTTAAATGAGCGATTGATTAAGAAACGTTGACCATGCTTCATGGACGTATCTTCAAGGGACGTGTTCATTTGGCACGTGGTTGAAAGGACATGGCTCTTCATGAACCGAATTTCAAATGGTGCGATCTTCAAGACATACGTTTTTTTTAATACGTGTTTCTTCATAAATCTGTTTCAATCTGAAAGATCAAAAAATGCGATTAAGATCCAAAAGACGTGCTTCAAAAAATAAAAGACGGGTCTCTTCAAAAATGTGTTCTTCTATACATGAAGTGTCTTCAATAGAAAGACGTGTTGGTTGAGTATGAAAGTGCTTATCCAAAAGATGATACACTTGAAGATTAATACGTGTGTTTTCTGAAAAGACGTGTTTCATCACTAAGAGATGCGTCTAAATTCCAAAGAAAAAGAACAGATTTAATAATTAAACATATGGTAAAAGGGGAGGTAAGCAAAACAAAGAGATTCGATTAATATCAAACTAACTCAGATTTACTTTATGAAGGGACAGTTTTTGAATGGATGCAAGTATAGTTATGTTCTTTCATCTAAAGGTTGCAATGTTTGAGTGACATACATAAATAACATCCAAATCAAGGTTGCAAATGTGGTTGTGTGAGTAAGAGAGCAGTTCAGTCAGATTTCTATCTCCTTGTGTGGGCTGAAGGTGATATTATTTATCACATAGAGCAGATTGGAGAGTTGGGTTTGTGCAGATCAGATTGAAGGCAGTCTCACTTCCATCAAGTCAAGGATTGGTGCCTTGCATTAGGGGTTGGTGCTCCTTGTAGGCAGGTGTCTACTAAATTTGTAAAGGTCTAGGTGTTCCTTATAGGCTACATTCTACTAAATCATCTTGGTGTAAATCTGTAGGTTGGTGCCTACTTTAAAAATAGTATTTCAATAAAGTTGTATCAATTTGGGGAAATTGGTTCATATCAAAAATTGATTGTAAAAAGTTTGAAAAGATTGAGAAATAAAAGTTCGTCATTGATTTACTGATTCACCCCCCCCTCTCAGTAAATCTTTGTGCTCTTCATATTTGTTGTTTGTGAAATAGTCCTGGGTACCCTCTGTGAACCTGCATCACTCCTGTCCTCATCATGATGTGGTGATGGTCTCCTTGGCGTACCTATCCTCTGTATAGCCATGGTCAATTGCTGTAATACATCTGTTACCTACTGCTGACCTGTTCGCAAATCTCTAAGAGTCTATCTAACCTCTGCATCTTCCTCCTGAGGATCTCGAGGAATCTCTGTTCTATCACCCATGCCTGTATCCTGTACAGACGCTCCAGACGAAGAACCAGACTGAACACCTATCAAACCTATAGCCGTCTCACCTGCCGGAATAAGTGGTGGTTGCCAAGTTTTTCTATTTTCCCTCTGATAATATCTCTTTTCTCTATCACTCTAGTGCATGAACAAAATGGTTTTTCAAACCCAACAAGGATGGCAGGAAACCACTCTGATACCACTGTAGAAACCCTTGTTTCTGCTAACCTCTGATATCTGACTGTTTTTGTTTGTTTTTGTGATTTTTGGTTTTTTTTTTTTTTGTGGTTTTTGCATGAATAAGAAAGAATGCGATTTTGCAAGAATTGAATATAAAATTCAAATAAAATCATACAACTCTGGAATGGATAGAATCTATTGAGAATACTGATGCCAAACTATTTATTGAACTTTTCGATTGATTACAAAGGTGATCCAATAACATGCAATGTGAAAATAACAATTTTTATATTTAAAAACCTGGAAGTTTGCAGCCGCCTGGGGTCATCATGAAATGGTACGGCTGAGATGAATCTGCACTATTCCCTGTGTTTAATGCTCAAGAAATAATCCAGAGGTTTAGGCACCACCAAGGAAGAAGATAGAAGACCAAAATGATAGGCGATTTGCCTTGCACAAAAAGTACGGCCTTTCTAGAAATGTACGGCCTGCAGCTCAGATGGTACGGCTTTGTACAGCAGCAACCAAACAAATAAAGTACGGCCTTTCCTTAAATTTCCAGATCTCAATGAAATAGGCGCATTGATTGAAGAATCCCTGCTGGAGGAATATCACTCTGGAAACCCTGAAGGTGAATCAATTGTGAATGTTCTGTGATCACTTCTGAATGAAGAAATCTCTCTGAAGTGCAATAGATCAGCTGGTATCTCACAGCCTCTGAATCACAACACTCAAGATGGCTCGTTCTCCAATGTCTGTAGACAACAGAAACCCTAGGCTTCGTTCTCCGGAAGAAGTCTTGATCAATTTTCAATATTCAATATCATAATGAGCTCCAATTCCAATGAAACCCTTATATCTCCTCAAAAGTGCGAATTCTTTCAAAAAGGCATGATTAAAATAAATTCGAACTTTTCTTTTAATTATTTCAATAGTCTTCGATCAAATTTTTAATTATAAATTATAATAAAAAATGGCCCCTTCCATGATGGGCGACCCCCTTCAGCAATTCACTTAAGTTATAATTTTAAAATATTATAACTTTATAATATAAGCTCCAAAAATAATTAATATTTAATTAATCAATTAAATATTAATATCTCCCTCGAAATGTGTCCGATTCACGAACCGTCTGAAGCTGGTGACTAAGTGAATGATTCTGCACAAGATCAATCCATACTGCTAAAAATAGCAGGGGTGCCTCGCTGAGTGCCAAATACTGCTAAAAATATCAACTCAGGCAAATGGTGTCCGAATGAGCCCGAACGAAAGCCAACTGGTAAAATTCTGACAACTGAAGCCAAGCCAAGCTCCATCAAGACCCTCTATCCATCCTATCAGCCTACGAGGGTCGCATAATAGGCTAATCATATGCTCTAAGAGATGTCAACTAGAAGGGGACATGACACTTTAGCAATTTTGCTTTTAGACTTAAAATTCCCTATTCTGCTGAGCTGCCTTAAAAAGCCAAATTTGACCAAAAAGACAAGAAAAATGACTCAGAATTTTACAAAAATGGAAAGGGGAGCTAATAAAAGGATGCCCAAGGGAATCATCAATTGAAATCTAAAGTTTTCTGACCTCAACACCTCGTAAAACGTGCTTTAGAGAGAAAAACTTCAAATTTTTTGGTAGGTTGCTCCAATTTTTGCCATGTCAAAAATTGAGGACAACAGCTGGCTCCGACTGGGAAACAACCTTTGTGAACAAAGGTTGTAGAATCCAGAATCTCAGAATACTTCAATGTTCTTTCCATTGGGTAATGGAGTCAACAAATGAAACTCAAAAAAGAAAAATAAAGAAAGATTAAAGGATAAAAAAGACGAAAAAGTTCATAAGGCTAGAAAAACTAAAAAGACTGAAAGGACTAAAAGACTCAAACCTTATGTACAGAAACCAATCTAAAACTCTACTGAAAGTAGTGCTTTAGATGCTGCCCACTGTAAGGCAGTGCGAATGGAGTGCCATCTTGATACGCCAGTAGAAAACTATTTTCACCGACCATTTGATGAATTACAAAAGGGCCACGCCATAGGGAATCAAATTTCCCATGCATGCCTTTGGGCTCCCTCCTTTTATCCCAAAGCAAGACACGATCTCCAACTTGAAGTACCCTCTGCTTTGCTTTTTTGTCGAAGAGAACTTTAACTTGCTTCTGATGGTTGTTGATGCGATCCACCACTTGTGACCTTTGTTCCTCCAATTGTGAGAGAAACATTATCCGTTTATCCAGAGAACCTTCAAATGTATCATCTTCAACGGCCTTAGCCAATTTGAGTGTTGGGAGTTCCAATGTAATAGGGATTTTTGCATTCATACCATAGAGGAGCTGAAATGGAGACATGTCGATGGCTCTTTTGGGTGTAATTCGATCAGCCCATAAAGCATCATACAACGCTTTATGCCATGATCTTTGGTTCTCGTCTACAAGCTTTCGGATAATAGTAATCAGATTTTTATTACTCGATTCCGCTTGACCATTACCTTGAGGGTAATAATTTGATGAGTGAGCCAATATAATGCTATAGTCAAAACAAAACTGAAGCTACCTCGTAAGAGGAGAATGAAGATGCATTATCTGTCACTACCTTATATGGAACACCAAATCTTGATATGATGTTCTCTTTCAAAAACCTACACACTACCTCAGATGTAGCATGTTTTACGGGGACAGCCTCTACCCACTTGGTAAAATAATCCGTCGCAGCAAGAACGTAGGTATGTCCAGCACTTGAATGAGGATTGATGACACCAATGAAGTCAATCCCCCATTGTCTGAAAGGCTCTTCTATCATGACTGGTTTTAATGGCTGCGCCATCATCTTTTGCTTGCCAACAAACTGTTGATATTGTACACATTTGCATACCCATTTATATGTATCTTGAAAAAGCGTTGGCCAGTAATACCTAGCCCTTAAGATCTTATGAGCAGTCACTGATGGAGAAAAGTGCCCGCCACATGCTAAATTATGAAAAGATTCTAGCAACCTGTCTTGCTGTGCCTTATTAACACAACGCTGAAAATCGCCATCAAGAGTCCTTTTATACAAACCACTGTTCCAAAGAACGTAGTTCGCAGCCTTAAGTTTGAAATTTCTCTTTTCTTTAAAAGATAGATGAGCTGGACATTCACCATAAGTCAGAAAATAGGCAATGTTTGAATACCATTCATTGGTAGTGCTGACAAACAACACCTTGGGAAGGTCTTCGTAAACCTCTTCTTCACCCTCTTCTGAAACGCTCTCAGCCATAAGTTGACATAGACCTCTTCCACGGACAAGCTTGGTAGGCTTTATTTCTAAATCGTATTCTTGGATTTTCACCACCCTACCAAAATCTTGCTATGTCAAAATAGATTTGACTGTTGTATCCGGAACTAGAACCATTGTATGAGAGTTGAGAATATAGAACCTGAAATACTTAACTTCCTTTACTACAACAAAAGCATTCTTCTCAATTGTGGAATATTTGAGCTCGTGAAGCTTCAAGGAACAACTCATGAAGGCGATAGGAGATTCAATCCCTTTTGAATTTTGCTGCATCAGAATAGCAGACATGGTATGCTCAGAAGCATAACTGTACATTATGAAATCCTTAGTGTAATCTGGACAAACCAGCACCGGGGCGTGAGCAATCGCATCCTTAATCTCAACAAAAGCAGCTTTACCTTCATCATTCCAACGAAAAACAAATTTCTCTTTCATCATATCAATGATATGACGTGTCTTCTCAACAAAGTTTGGGACGAATCTTCTCAAAAAATTCACTTTCCCAAAGAAAGAATGAACAGCTGTCTTACTAGATGGCAAAGGGAGAGTTTGAATAGACTTTACTCTCTCTGAGTTGATCTTGATTCCTTCTTCTGACACAACATGTCCCAGAAGTTTGCCCTCAGATACCCCAAAGACCGACTTCTTGGGATTAAGAGAAACGCCGTGTTTCCGACACCTTTCAAGCACATCTTGTAAATGAAACAGATGATTCTCATGGTCTTTTGAAAAGACGGTGAGGTCATCCAAATACACCACCATGTACCTTCCCAAGATACCACGGAAGGCTAAATCCATTGCTCTTTGAAAGGTTGCCCCTGCATTAATTAATCCAAAAGGCATTCTACGATACACAAAAGTACCACATGGAGTGGTAAAAGCAGTTTTGTGTCTATCTGCTTCACTTACCTCAATCTGGTTGTAGCCTGAAAATCCGTCCAGCATAGACATCATCTGAGCACCTGTCACTGTCTGTAGCACTTGGTCCATTATAGGCAAAGGATAATTATCCTTCAGTGACTGCTAATTGAGATTCCAAAAATCCACGCAGATGCGAATTTCTCCATTCTTCTTATGCACTGGAACTATATTAGCTACCCACGTTGAATGATGAATAGGAAAAATAATTTGTACGTCTAGCATCTTCTGAATTTCTGAATGGATAGTGCCAGAAATCTTGGGATTGTATTGATGCTGCTTTTGTCTAAAGGGAACTGCGTCAGTCTTCAAAGGGATTTCATGCTGAACTTCTCCTGACTGAAAAGATTTCAGATCATCGTAGTAATAAGCCAGCACATCATTGTACTGACGTAACAATTGTATAATCTAATTTCTCTCTTCAGGGGTGCAATTGTTACCAATGTTAATCATCTTGGGATCATCTTCAGACCCAATATTATATTTGTCATACCCTGTATGAGAATCCGAATTGATCTGTTGTTGCTTTTTGATATAACGGTCATGCTTATCAAAAAGTTTTTCTAGCGAGACCAGCCCCTTAGGAATTTTATTTCCTTTCAATTGCAGGATTTCTTCATCTGGTTCAGCCAAAGTATCTGTCATAGAATCAGAAGGAGAGGAATTGCTTCCTTCAAAATACAGATTATTAAAACCATCATCAACTTGTAAGAATTTAATAATCTGTTTGTCATCATTGAAAATCTGCCAATGATCCCAATTATCAGGTACGCTAGGTTTGTAGATTAATTCAACAACATACTTATCTTTATTAAAATCAAGATGAGGAATTAGAAGAGTAGCTGAAACTGCAAGGGAATCAACTCTGTCATTGAACTCTCTAGGGACAACTGAAATGCTGAAAGCATCAAAGTCTTGGATATTCTCCCACACAAGATTCCGGTAATGTCAAAGTCTATCATTCCTTGTCTGATAGATATTCCTTATTTGACACACTACCAACTCTGCATCTCCTTGAACATGCAGATTTTTAATTCCTCTTTTGAGCGCAACACTCATGCCTAATATGAGAGCTTCATATTCCATCGTGTTGTTAGTGTTTGCGAACTACAACTTGAAAGAATATGGAAAGATGTCACCTTTTGGAGAAATGAGAACCACACCAACTCTAGATCCGTTGGTAGCACAACTGATGTTAAACTCTAGAGTCCAAACATCGTTAGAGCTATCATCAATATAAAGGTTGCTGGAATCTCCTTCTTCTGAAGTAGAAAAAAGAGTGCTCTCTTCTTCCATAGGAGAAGACTGATTTTCTTCAACTTGAGGAAGAATCTGAATATATTTTTCTGTAGTAGAAGATGCAGCATCTTCCGCCATATTATCAAGGGAGTTTTCAGTTGGTATTAAATCCTCTCCATTATTAGAAGGCCCTTCGCTTGCTGAGAGAGTTGAGGAATCAGCTGAAGACCAATCTTCAGCAAATTCGGAAACTGCATCAATATGGAGATAGTAGTTCCCAAAACCAGCTGATTCAAAGAGAATCTGAGCATGAGGGTCATCAAATTTCACCACTGTATACTTAGTTTCCCTTTCAGGAACTAATTTCTGCACAATGCCCTTGATAGGAATCTTGGCCTCTGTCATATCCATGTTGAGCTCGCCCCCTACATCTTTACAGAAGTTACGTCCAAGTAGCATCCCATAAGAAGCTAGAACGTTCGCAACTAGGACAGTCATCTTTATCTTTTTGTCAGGGAAAGTTGCAAAGGCAAATTGTGCATCTTTGATTTGCCCAACAAGGGGCACTTGCTTATTATCCATAGAGTAAAAATTACCAAAAGTTTTGGTAAGAGTTAACCCAAGGCAATCAGCTACTTTGATCGGCATGACATTCTTTGAGGCACCAGAATCTATAATGCAGTTACACAACTTGAAACCATTAATAAGCAAGGAAATATAGAAAGGATCTATCTTTCTTGGAACTGAAGATGGGATGATAACCAGATTATTGGGCAGATTTTTGGCCTCTTGAATAACAGGGATACTGGAACTAGGACAAGTATCCTTAGTTTTCACAAATTTAACCAATCTTTCGAATTGGTCGGGGTTGGCTTGGAGATACTCTACTTCAGACATTTGGACCTTAGTTTTCCTAGCATGGTCAATGATATTGAAAGCTTGAAAAGAATTTGCTAGGGATGTAAATGGTGTATTTTCAGCCATTGATTTAGGATATGACACATTGGTTTTAGGCTCACTAGAAGGAACAGTGGGAGAGCTACTTACTTGAGTTTTGGATGAATCCTTAGTTAAAGTGGGCAGCGGTGTCCCCCTTTTAGCAATGGTAACTGGCAACTAAACGTTGTTGTTCACCTTTGCTACTTCATCTTGCTGAACCAACCGAGTATGGGATCGTCTCATTACAGCATACACTTGACCTTCAACATTTTCAGCTTTTGCTGAATTGTCATAGTGCATATACCATATAATGGAGTCGCCAGTTGCCTCTCCATCTTCTTGGTTAAAGATAGCTTCATCTTTTGCTTGAAAATCATTAGAAGAAAGTTCTTCTCAATCTATTTCATAATATCCAACAGCTGAATTCTTTGGAGGAGCTTCAAGTGCAAGCCTCTCGGGAGGAGGAGGCAACTTAGCTTGATTTTTGGTAGCATAGTTGGAAGCAGAATTTGGATATGCCTTTCTAGGAATATCCTTGTACGGAGCAGCATAAGAAGCTTGTGAAACTTGCTTCTTCAAGGCAAGAAGTTCATTAGCCAACTTTTGTACTTAAGTTACCGGGTTCGGCCCTGGGGGGCCCGGGTTCGATCCGAGTTCGAAATTCGGGTCCGGTTCACCCTAATTAGCCCAAGGTCCGGAAAAATGCACTGTGAGTTCGAACCGGGTTCGGAACCCAGACTGTGGGTCTGACCAGGGTTCGAATTTTTCGAATCCGGTTCGAACCCAGGTAGAATTTCGTGCCCAGGCAGACTTCAAAGCACGAATTTGACTTTATTTTATAATTTTTTAAGTCTTTGTTGACTTTTAAATATTTTTTTTTTTTCTTTCCAACCCTAATATGTGCCTCTAAAACATGAAATAGGTAAAGTGATAGTCATTTACCAATTTGTGAATGAAAAAAAAGGATTTTTTGCCTCCATTGCTAAACTTTCTCTTTTGCTTGCACAAGCTTGAATAGACTTGAAGGTTGATTGTAGATTGTTCAAAGTTGGTTGTTGTGCTATTCCTAAGCACTTGCAAGTGCCTATTCGTTGCCAAGAAGATCATTGAGCAAGATTTCTTCAAAAGAGGTAGGTTTTTTGAAGTTTTTTGATTATTTTTTTTACATTTTTTTTAAACAAATGGACTTCAACTCTTTTGTTTTGTTTTTTAGTTTTAGTTTTGTTTTACTTTTCATTCCTCTAAATGTCTATAACACATTTTCAATTTTTTCATTTTTTGAAATTAATTAAGTCTTTTAGTTTCAAATTCAATCAATCAATACCAAAATTTCAATATGTTGTGCCTTAGGTATTCCATATTACAATGGCAACCGGTACCTCCTCAGGCTCAAGCCAATCTCGTTTCAAAACAAACCCAAACTCTCCCCTTTGGAAATATGTAGAAATGGTTCAACAACTTCTAGGTGGTGGAGGATATGTTTGGATTTGTAGTCATTGCCATGTTCAGTATTCGAGCTCATACAGTCGAGTGAAAGGGCACTTGTGTGGGATCTCTGAAACAGGCATAAAAAATTGTCCAGGTGAAGATGAGAAAGGCATTCCAGATAATATAGTGTTGAAATATATTGCTGAGCAAGAAAAGGCAGACCAAAGAGCAGCCAGTGGTAAAACAAGCCATCCTTTGAAGAAAGGATCTCGTTTCATGAAACCCCCTACACCGCCTTCTTATTTTCCACCTACAGGAAGCCATCCATTTATGGACATCCCTCAAGAGCAAACCACGCCCTCTTCAAATAAAAGATCTAAGGGACCGTTGGAAGCTTCATTTCAGAATGAGGCAAGAGAGATTGCTGATCAAGACATAGCAAGATGTGTCTATGCCAATGGATTGGCATTCAATGTTGTTTGTTCACCATATTGGCAAAAAATGGTGAAATCTATTAATGAGGCTCCAAAGGGGTATAAGGGCCCAGGTTTTGAGAAGGTTCGTTGCACCTTATTGGAGAAAGAGGTGAAACATGTAGCAGACTCTTTGAAGCCCATAAGGGATTCGTGGATCGAAACAGGGGTGACCATCGTTTCTGATGGATGGAAAGATGCAAAAAATCGCCCATTGATCAATGTTATTGCTGTGTCCCCTAAAGGGGCAATGTTTTTGAGAGCAGTGGATTGTGAAGGACAGGTGAAGGATGGTCCATTTATTGCTAACATCATTTGCCAAGCTATTGAAGAAGTGGGCCATAAAAATGTTGTGCAAGTTGTAACTGATAATGCCAAAAATTGTAGGGCTGCTGGGTTATTGGTTGAGGAGAAGTATCCACACATTTTTTGGACACCTTGTGCTGTCCACTCCCTTAATCTAATGCTACAAAAAATTGGATCCAAAATTGAATGGATCAAACAGGTGTATGCTGAGGGCGAAGACATTCAAATGTTTGTCACCAACCACCATATGACACAAGGAATATTTAGACAATTCTCAAAATTGGAGTTGTTGAAGGTAAGTTAATTCTCAATATTTTTAATTTTTTTAATTTTTTAATTTTTTGTTAATTTTAAATTTTGATTTTGTAAATTTAAATTATATTTTAGTTTTAATTTTGATTTTCAAACAGGTTGCCGAGACTCGTTTTGCCTCCAACACAATTGTGTTGAGACGCCTTATAAAGGTTCGTGAGGCACTCTCTGCAATGGTAATCAGCCCTAATTGGGCCATATGGAGGCAATCTACCAGTGAAAGGGCAAATAGGATCAAGCAAAGGATCCTAGATGATAGTTGGTGGGACCTTGTTGAGTATCTCGTCAGTTTCACTGAGCCCATATTGAGCATGATCCGTTACACTGACATGGATAGACCTTGTTTGGGTGAAGTATATGATGGTATCGACTCAATGATTGAGAAGATGAAAATCATCATCAATGCAAAAGAGGAAGATCCCGAAGAAAATTTCTTCAAAGAGCTACAAGAAATCATTGTTGATAGATGGAACAAAATGACCACTCCGTTGCATCTTCTTGCTTTTGCATTGAGTCCCAAATATTATAGTCCAGAGATACTTTCTGCTTCAGCAAGAGTTGCTCCATATAGGGATGTTGAAGTGGGTCAAGGGTACAAGGCAGCAATTCGTAGACTCTTCACTGATCGTGACCAACGTGATCGAGTGAGGGCTGAGTTCATGGCTTTTGCATGCTCTGGTACTGTTGATCATAATCTTGATGCTGTTCGAGACAAGGTTAGGGTGGATACTCATAGTTGGTGGTACTTCCATGGGCAAGAATACAGGCACCTCCAACCTATTGCAATAAATTTTTTATCCCAAGTAAGTTTTATATTTTGTAATTTTAATTTTAATTTTAAATTTATATTTATATTAAATTATTAATTAATATTTTTGTTTAGTTAAATCAACTTAAATTTTGTAACTCCTAACTATTTAATTTGGTCTTAATAGGTTGCTAGTTCATCTTCTTCTGAGAGGAATTGGAGCACATACTCCTTCATCCACTCAATAAAACGCAATAGGCTACATTCGAAAAAGGCAGAGGACTTGGTGTATGTGCATTCAAACTTGCGCCTCCTTACACACAAGCAAGTTTCCTACAAAGAAGGAGACACAAGGAGGTGGGATATTGAGCCAGAGCAGCTTGACTTGGATGCTTCCACAAGTCACTTAGCTGCACTTGATATTGATGATGACTATGAGCCTGAAGCAACCGTTGAGCATGAGAGTGGTAGTGTCAGTGCTAGTGGCAGTGCTTGTGCGAGTGCAACTAATGCTATTTGTGGTTCTACACATAATGTAGCATCTAATGATGATGATGATGCTGCTTTTTTTGATGACCCATATGACTCAGATTGATCAATGATCAATAATTATTAATTATTAATGGCTGATTGTAAACATTTTACATTTTTATGTTTGAACGTTGATGATTTGAGTATAAAATGGTGGCGTATTTTTCATTTTTGCTATGTTATTTAACTATTAATATGGTGGTGTATTCTGAACTTAATTACTGCTGCAAATCTGTATATATTTCTGATTTTTATATGTTTTTGTATTATCGAACCCAAAACGAACCCAAATCGAACCCAAATCAAAAAAATAAAATCCGGAACTGGCGAACCGGGTTCTCGAACCCGAACCCGAACCCAAAACCGAACCGGTAACTTAGTTCTGTACCATAGGATCAATAGAACTTGAAGTAGAAGATTCAAAAAAGGAATTTCCTTTAAATCGATTAGAATCCTTTCGGATTTTCCCAGCCAAGATTAAATCATCTTCAATCTCTGTAGCAAGAACTGGAGCATGAGCCAAAGTTGTTGGAGCAGCTCTTCTCAGCAGAAAACTGACTTCCGGTAGCTGAGTGTTGATGAAGAAACACTTGAGATTCGCAGGAGTAGGTTGAGAAGCAGTGGGAATTCTATTTGCTAATTTATTGAACTTAGCAATAAATTCACGATGTTCTCATGCGTGTCTTTCTTCATTTGTGTCAGCTGAGCAAACAATGCGTGTTCGTCTTCAGCAGGCTTGAAACACTCTTCAAACTTACTCTTAAGGGTATCCCAACTAATGATATCACCAGCTCTTAGATTGTAAAACCAGTCTGCTGCAATTCCTTGTAGTGTTTCTACAAACAACCGTACAACGACGTCTTGATATTCCACGCCTAGAACACCACATTCCATAGAGAATGCTTTGATATGTTCATCGGGGTGTTGCTTACCATCTCCATGAAACTGAGGCAAATTCTTACGTGAGCCTTGTGGAAGAGCATGGAGAGGTGGGGTAAGATTTAGAGGACCAAAAGCTGCTCCCCATGGACCTTGAGCCATTGCTTGGATAGTAGGAACAACTAAGATTAACGGCTTGAAGAAAAAGGCTGAAAGTTCACTTGGGATAGGCTTTTTCTTTTTGGATGGAGGAAAACTTGTAGTTCGTGAAAGAGGGGATATGGTAGTGAGAAGATCAAATCTAGCTTGTTCAACCCAACTTAATCCAGCAGCTTGAGAACTTTGTCCCTTCTTATGTCGAACGTAGTAACGGATGTCTTCCAAGGTAGAAACTTAACAACAAACCAAGTAAATCAATATAGACTAAGGATACTAGACTTCAAAAGAAAGCGAGAGGCTTTCAAATGTGTTCGTAATCCCCAGCGGAGTCGCCAAAAACTATTGGTTGAAAATTTTGTATACTTGGGAAAGCATACAAAAATTGTGGTTTCAACCACAGCACATGAGATGAAACTCTCCTAATTAAGGCAAGGCTCCCCCTTAACTAAACAAAACTAATATGGGTAGGACAACAATCATTCCTCTTATTTCAGGAAAGATTATATTATTTTCTCTTTGCAGAAAAACAATAGCAAACATTAAGAAAACTTATTACAGCAGCTATGCAGTGAAACCAAGAAAGAGGAAATAAAGTTTCCTGAAAGCACAAAGACTTCCGTCACTTCCTCCGGGACCGGAAAACAACCAACAAGCGCAAAGTCTTGAGGAGTGAAATCCTATCTACCCTTTTTAGAATGATTACCTAATGATAATATATAGCATAAAACAACACAAAGTCTGCAACTATGATGTACCTATTAACTACTCTAAATGAGAACTACCACGAGCACAAAGTCTTGCAATTCTTCTCAATTTCTAAATACTAACTATGAATTCAATTTTTAACATTTACAGCACAAAGTCTGCAGACATTTCAATTGAATCTCTCTTCAGCAATATTCCACAATCTCCAAGTAGTCACAAAGTAATGCTCCAAAATGACATAAGAACACAAAGGATGCAAAGTAGGGCTTCAACACAAAGTCTGAAATTCCAACTCTTTGATATTACTTGAAAAATCACAACTTATAACTATAAAGCTCAAAGTCTTTATGAGTACAAAATTTTGCAGAAATTTCTTGCTTGCTAAAAAGATAAAGATTACAATAGACCCCCTCAAGTATTTATAGGAGAGAGGCCTCAAGAAAAAGGTGGGAGGATCTCAACAAACTTGAGGAAATCTCTCAACCGCTAACTAACTACAATTGACTTATTCAAAATTACAATCCAAATTGTGATTTGTCTTGTAAGAATTTACATGTAATTACATTTTCCAAAACTGCAAGAAAAGAACACTTGCAATTGCAAAACTTGTTTTTACATATATTTTGTCGAAAGTAAAATACATAAAACAACCTAATATTTTTCATTCTGTGCTGTTCCTAGCTTTGAAAGATAGAAACTTGCTGATAATTCCCTGCAACTCATTAGGATCGGGACCAAATGTATTTCTAGCAACGGCAACGGTCTTTATGATAACATCATAGTATCTGACTGTCGCCTCTCTATGTTCTTCAAAAGCAGCTTGCATCTTGTTAAAGACCAGCTGGTGATTGACAAATTTATGGATTGTATCCATAGAAAACTGATTGACAAATTTATGGATTGTATCAAAAAGGGAAAAATACATAGAGTTTGAGGAACTTATGACGAACAAGTCATTAGTTGTTCAAGATCTTATCAAAGATGTCCAGGCTACCCTTGAGATGAGTGCTGAAGTTGAGCATGACATACTTTCCAACTTTGAGAAAAGCCCTTGCAAAGTTTTGAGTCATGAAGGGGAATTGTTTGCAGTGAGTGATGTTTCTCAGATTACTGCAAATCTTCACCAGGAGCTAGATTTAGATCAGTTTTCTATGGATACAATCCATAAATTTGTCAATCACCAGTTGGTCTTTAACAAGATGCAAGCTGCTTTTGAAGAACATAGAGAGGCGATAGTCAGATACTATGATGTTATCATAAAGACCGTTGTCATTGCTAGAAATACATTTGGTCCCGATCCTGATGAGTTGCAAGGAATAATCAACAAGTTTCTATCTTTCAAAGCTAGGAACGGGACGGAATGAAAAATATTAGGTTGTTCTATGTATTTTACTTTCGACAAAATATATGTAAAAACAAGTTTTGCAATTGCAAGTGTTCTTTTCTTGTAGTTTTGGAAAATGTAATTACATGTAAATTCTTACAGGACAAATCACAATTTGGATTGTAATTTTGAATAAGTCAATTGCAGTTAGTTAGCCGTTGAGAGATTTTCTCAAATTTGTTGAGATCCTCCCACCTTTTTCTCAAGGTCTCTCTCCTATAAATACTTGAGGGGGTCTATTGTAATTTTATCTTTTTAGCAAGCAAGAAATTTCTGCATAATTTTGTACTCATAAATACTTTGAGCTTTATAGTTATAAGTTGTGATTTTTCAAGTAATATCAAAGAGTTGGAATTTCAAACTTTGTGTTGAAGCCCTACTTTGCATCCTTTGTGTTCTTATGTCATTTTGGAGCATTACTTTGTGACTACTTGGAGATTATGGAATATTGCTGAAGAGAGATTCAATTGAAATGTCTACAGACTTTATGCTGTAAATGTTAAAAATTGAATTCATAGTTAGTATTTAGAAATTGAGAAGAATTGCAAGACTTTGTGCTCGTGGTAGTTCTCATTTAGAGTAGTTAATAGGTACATCACAGTTGCAGACTTTGTGTTGTTTTATGCTGTATATTATCATTAGGTAATCATTCTAAAAAGGGTAGATAGGATTTCACTCCTCAAGACTATGCGCTTGTTGGTTGTTTTCCCGTCCCGGAGGAAGTGACGGAAGTCTTTGTGCTTTCAGGAAACTTTATTTCCTCTTTCTTGGTTTCACTGCATAGCTGCTGTAATAAGTTTTCTTAATGTTTGCTATTGCTTTTTTGCGAAGAGAAAAGAATATAATCTTTCCTGAAATAAGAGGAACGATTGCTGTCCTACCCATATTAGTTTTGTTTAGTTAAAGGGGGAGCCTTCCCTTAATTAGGAGAGTTTTATCTCACGTGCTGTGGTTGAAACCACAATTTTGTATGCTTTCCCAAGTATACAAAATTGAAATATACTCTCTCAATTTTTTTATTTTAAATGAACATCTACAATGTAACCAAGCACCCGTTAAGGTTAGCATAACCCAAAACATTGCATGAAAGAACTCTAACCAAGAATGCGCCCTAAAACCACTTAAGGAGGAGGGGCGGGCATATGGTCATAGGATCCCTATGATCTACTAAATCAAATATTACAATGATTACACTGAAAGAGAGAGAGATTAAACTCGACACCAAGAATGTGCACTCAAGATCCTTTGACAGGCGAGGTGCTAACATATGGTGGAGTACTAATGCTAAAATTGAAATGAAATAGGTGGATAACCAGCCATGAGAAACTTTCCACACTACCACCAAACAGTGGGGGGGAAAAGATTACAATTCAAAACTAATTCATCCGCTGCGGTGGGCATCCACTCAACAGTGGGAATTCTCCACTTGACAGTGGGTGAGAAAGAGAGATACAAATGTTTATTCTCCACACTAGTGGTAAACCAACCAGGGGTTAAAGTGTTTGCATTAGGAAATCACAAGTAAATGCAGTAAGAACAATGACTGGATTAGTACTACTAAATCTCAACCTTACAATGAAATAAATCTGCATTTTCCATGTGATACAATAATATAATCAATGCAAACTTCTGAAGAATGTTTATTACAATATATAATCTTCTCAATCGCCAAGATATAAGCCAAAATCTGAATGTTTAACAATCTGATATGCATAAACAGCAGACTGAAAATGTCAATCAGCAAACATGTAAATCAAATGAAATGCTCATAACTCTTCAAATATACCTCTGAATGATGTAAAATAAACTGCAGAAGTATTCTAAGAGGTAGACGCCCAATCTCCAACCCACAAACTGCATTAAAGCTTAGAGAATGATTAGGCACGAATCCCAAGGTAGTCCCAACATGGTATGGCCTTCTTGAGGGGCGATTTTCTACTTAAAAATCAGAAATAGCAAACTAAAATCTGCAAACTTCAAGGTGGGGTCGCCTCAAGCACAGAATCATGATGAACAAATATCCATAATCAAATTAGTATAACCCTTAAAGTTGTTAATGATATTCACCTATTGCTATGACTGAATCAACAACAATAAAATCTGGAAATAACATCTGAATCTTCACATTGAGGTTCAATGTGCACTTCTGAATGAAGCACACTCTCAATCCATCATCTAGGGAACCATTGTTTCAGGCCCGAAGAGTGGAATAGAATTGCTAAACTTTCCCTTAGCCAGATTCTGGATTTCAAACCAGCAGCATAACTTTGCTTTCCAAAACATAACATAATCAGCTCTCCACAATGCAGCAATATATAAGTTCCAATGGGCAAATGGAACACTTTGAATTCCAAGAAGTTGAATCACTTCAACTTCCCAAGGGACGCCCTTCAACCATTCACTTTATTGTAAAATAATAAAACAGTATTTCCCTTCCCTTTAGGCGTCCATTTCTATTTGCAACAATAAAGCATTTTAATAAATCATTAAATGCTCAACATGACCCCTCAAAGTCCCATCTTTAAAACAACATGAAGTTATCACTCCTAGGCATGGGGGTACAACTTAAAAACATGAAATTGAGTAAGTATAACACTTAGTCCAAGGAGATAACCAAAACCAATGCCAATATTGAAACTGAAGGATTACCACAAATAGCATGATGACCTGAGCTGAACTGTAGATGATGATACTGCCAAAATTAGACTTACTAAAAATAGCCACTGCCAAAAATAGTAAATTCACTTCAACTCAACAGAAAGCCAAACTGATCGGCCACACTGAACTGCAAAAGATTGAGTTGTTGCTAGAGTGATATTGCTATGAATATACTTACCAAAAATAGCATATTGCTATAAATAGTAAGTTTGTCAAAACCACATCTGTATGCCAACTGAGCAGTATCATGACTTACTATAAATAGTAAATGTTTCCAAATATCTTTTAAACACAAACCGGGCAACCATCATGACTTACTATAAATAGTAAGTGCCCGGAAAGGATGTCAGATTCAGATGCATGTCACATCACCTTGGAGATCTCTGAAAACCCAGAAAACTCCACTAGACATACGTTAGAAAAACACACATGCAAGCCCTCAAAACTGCATCTGAAACCTCCTATAAAATAGGAAATCCTAATTTCCCATTCTGCTTAGCCTACGAGTTTCTGGAAATAGTCTAAATCCAATTGTAGAGCATAGGGCTAAATCGGGGACATTACAAAAATTTTCAACCAACAAGATGAAGAGATGATTTATTCCAATATACTATCAATTGACATGTATCTTTATCACTACCATTGATCAATGATGAAGTATGGCTCTATCAAATGTATTTACAATTCTCTATATTCTTTGTATATATATACAGAATTGTAAATACATTTGATAGAGCCATACCGAAGAGAAAAAAAAATTGTCGTGCCAACGTACCAAAACCCCATACCCATACTCGACCCTGTACTAGAACCGACAAGTTAGCTTTTGTTTTACACTAGTCATGAGTCACAATGGATTTTAGGTGTGTTTTGGTGAGTTTTCCGACTCAAATTGTGGCATTTTTTATTAAAAACTCATGGGCATGTTTTGTTGCTAGTTATTTGGCAGCCATTATCACTTGTGATCACTTGCAAGTCCTGCAAGTAATCTTAATTCTTTTTAACTATGGTGTGTGGCATCCAATTCTCTCAAACCTCATACTTGCATTCTTTCAACACAAAATCCTTTGAAATAAAAATTGTCTAGTTGATTCTGATTTTTGTAGAAAAAGAAACAAGAAAAAATGAATGCTGAATGATAAATGTTGGTTTTCTAATCTGGTTTGGTTAGTATTTGCCCATGTGAAACATTTATTTTAATTTGCTACAACTCCTGTAATGCATGTGCTGCTGCGATCATTGCATAAATTACCACTATAGCTACATGGACATTGGGAAAATTGTTTCATGCAAAAGAGGAATAAAAATTAGAAGTTAAATAATTTCCACTGACCCTTCTTGCATGTCGCATGGTTCACATTTTTTGTCTAGTGCAGGCTAAATTAAAACTTATATGTTTCAGTCTGGAGGCAAGAAATTGTTTTACTTAGGAGTTTAGGAATTTAATCATGCTCAAGCTTCTTATATCATCTAGGTCACTTTCATTATTCAAATCAATGAATTTCAGTATTTTCTAAGACAATCTTCTGCCCTTTCTTTAATGATCCATACATGCATAAAATTGCACCTGCATTTTATGAATAAATTCATGTTTCTTGTTTGTCCAGGTTGTAATCATGGTTGAAGGGACTGCTAGTCTTGATTTCATTCTGCCTGTCATAATGGCAGTGGTTGTGTCAAACTGGGTTGCTCATCACATTCATCAGCATGGTGCATATGAAGCTGATCTGCAGCAGTTAGGTATGACTTATCTTGAAGGCATTGATTTAAATTTTAAAATGCTCTATATGGCTTATGATTGTTGCAACTTGCTTCTAATGAGGCTTATATTTTGATGCCATCAGCACATGTCCATTTTCTTCAAAGTGAACCGCCCCGTGAGCTAAATCCCTTAACCGCATTCAATATAATGTCATCACATGTGGTTGGATTTGAAGAGGTAAACTGACTTGCCATCTGGAGAAGGAAGCAATTAATTTTATTAGTAACATCCATAAATTTTAAACTAGAAATGTCGTGAACAATCTCTATACTAAATGTATATCTAGGGATTGGAGCTCAAGTGCAATAATTGCACCTCAATC
The DNA here is from genome assembly GCA_007115665.2 of Sequoiadendron giganteum. Classification (NCBI taxonomy): domain Eukaryota; kingdom Viridiplantae; phylum Streptophyta; class Pinopsida; order Cupressales; family Cupressaceae; genus Sequoiadendron; species Sequoiadendron giganteum. Next base: position 384,262,896 of record CM021104.1, read on the forward strand.
TGATCATATGTATGCATAACCATCTTGTAAATATCAAATCACTCTTTCCCTAATGTACATATTTGTAGCCATATGTGCCAGTCAAGTGCATCAAAAATGAAAATGAATTTAGCCCCCTTATGGTTTTAGTCATTCCTATATTGTTCATTCCTCTTTCTATGGGGGTAGTGTGCTTCAGATGTAGTTTTCATGAAAACTGAATGTTCTATAGGTTTCCTTCGATATTTTTTCTAGTAACTAAAATGCATGGCAGTTTCCGTCTCTTGTAGATAGTTCCAGTTACAGATGTTCTGAAGGTTCTACGTAGCACAAGACACAATGGGTTTCCTGTTTTCAAAAGTTCTTATCTCCATTCTGATGATGCTCAAGGGAAAATGGTTGGCCTTATTTTAAGGCATCAACTATTATTACTGCTTGAGCAGCATGCTTTTGTTGAAGTGGACCTGTCAGCAATCAAAGAGTCTGACAAGTGGCAATTTCCATATTTTGGAAGTAAGGATACCAAACAGCTACAAGTTCTGGAAAGTGCAATGCGAGCATATCACTTTTGTCACCATCCTCATCGTCGAGACTTAACCTCTAGACCTGAGGCCATAGATCAAATTGACTTAGATGGCATTCTAGATTCACACATAGAATATTCTGATGGAACCATTCAAGGAGGCGGCACTATAGTAGACACAACAGAAAGACCAAGAAAGACCTTAGTGCTGGATTTGAGACCATTTATGAACAGAGTTCCATTAACTGTAAGTCTTTTGCAAGCAAGAAAGTATATTAGTGTGATCTAGTTCTGTTTACATAATTGAGGTGTTCTACGATCATTAAATTGTTTCAGGTACGTGGTGAATGCTCAGCACAGAGGGTGTATGTGATCTTCCGAACACTTGGTCTTCGACACCTTTGTGTTACTGACTCAAATAGCAGGTAGCTCTTGTTCATGTTTGTATTCTCTATTGCTGATATGTAGTTACATCCAAAAATGGCATAAGGCAGGGAAAGTTATTATTTATAAATATTCTTGAAATTTATTGCAGGGTGGTTGGTATGATTACCAGAAAAGATCTTTGCTTAGCTTCCAGAAAGTTCAGTGTCTCCACTTCTAAATGGAGTTCCACTCTTTTAAGGTGGGACTCTGACCCATCCCTAGATGAAAGGACTTCCAGAGATATCTTGTATTCATTGCCTTGAAATTATTTATTGCCTTTAGTATTCGTTCCACATCCAAAACCACAACATGCATCAGATATTTGATACAATAAAACCATAAATATTTGATGACCTGTTGGTTGTGTAGCATAAGTACTGTTATCACAATCTAGATTTATAGAGAGTGAAGAGTATCTCACGTATTGGCTTATATTTGTCAAAAGCCAGAAACACCTAAAAAGAAATATTTTTCAGTAAACTATACTGTTTAGATAAAGCGTAATGATGAGGGAGAAATCAGTCACCAGTAGAGCAGATGTAAGGTGTTCATTAATATACATTTTAAGGAGCCAATGCAACACTTGAGGTCAGGTGTTCTGACTTGTAGCTGCAATACATCAACCTTTTGAAGATTCAATCATGTGGCCAAAATATTTGTATAATGCTGAAAATTGGCATTTATTTTCTGTTTTCTCTTTTTCAGTGTTTGAATTTGTAATTGTATTATATTAGGAAGGGCCCTTTTAAAGTATCATATTGTCAAGGGCCCAATATAGTGTGGTTTTATATTTCGTATGGCATTATCTAGTTACTTTCTGATGGGATTGAAGGAACAGAGAGCTGGATGTTTGAAAATTAACCTGAGTTATAGGCGCCAAGTTCTTATCATGTACTCTCAATTATTTGACAACGACAAATATTCAAATTAGAAAACAGTGTAGTCTGCTATGGTTCAAATTGCCATCATTCTTTGTAGTTTGTACTGTGAGTAGTGTTAAGATATTTGGTATATGCATGCATGTGGATTGTGCAGCCATGTGCGCACAGTGCTTGTGTCTGCAAGCTTGCATATAATAGACTTTTGCACCCTATAAAACACCCGACTACAAAAATGTGATTTGTTTACTATATATCCTTCGGTTAAGATGCCACATCTAAGCATCTCCACTCTTAAATCAGTATCTAAATTATGTGTTTTGTAAGAGCTTCAAAATTACTTATCATTGATTCCTACAGAGTGCAGCGTGGAGCTCATTTGGTGCAGTGGCAGTCCGGTGATTGAATGATGGAAGCAAAACAAGGAAGAAACAATGGAAACCAAATGAAATTGCAGAAAAAAATGGAAAGAATACAAGGCCCACCAATATGTGTATTCCAGATCATTCTATGCTACTATGTCCAGAGACTTTACAACTAGAATTATGCTGTAAACTCCACCTAGAAACCAACAAGAGATCAGACAATGGATTTAAACTCCAAATAATGACTGTAGCTCCCGTTTGTAGCGCATGCTACTTGAGTTGCCATGTACAATGGAGGTTGGTCGTTCAAATAAATGTGTGGTCAGAAAAAGTGGCTTGACCATAGGATGTTTGATAAATATCCAACGATTGCTTAATAAATTCAAACTAACATTCTTTTGACTCTAGAATTGGCATGCTATGAGAAGATCTAATTGCATTTTTTGATAGAAGCATTCCGATGGAATGACCAAATCCTTGGCATAAGATGTTGGATGTTAGTTGTTGGTTGATTATTGTGAAGTCCATGTGCATGAAATAGTTTTTCTGAAGGATTAGTCTTCAACACAAACGAACTTGCATTAAGTAGAAATGTACAAGATCTGATAACAAACAATAGACCACATGGGTCACCAAACATAGCCCAACACAACATGGTGCACATGATTAAGACAACACACAACAAACTACTGACATAGAGCGCATACAAGATAAGCATCTATTATTGGGTGATGCAAGATTGTTCCAACCAAAGGATGCTCCTACATTAGACACCCTTGATAAAAGTATTATGAGCTAGCTATTCAGAAAATGGATTGCACAAACAATTAATTCAACCATCCAACTTTTCTTACTTTAGCTTCAAGAATCCATGAGTAATCCTTTAGGCCCTTACCGACAACAAAAATATTGACATAGAGTGCACACAAGATAAGCTTGCATGTGGGAAGATAAGCATCTATTATTGGGTGATGCAAGATTGTTCCAACCAAAGAATGCTCCTACATTAGAAACCCTTGATAAAAATATTATGAACTAGCTATTCACAAAATGGAATGCACAAACAATTAATTCAACCACCCAAGTTTGCTTACTTTAGCTTCAAGAATCCATGAGTAATCCTTTAGACCCTTACCCATCAAGAAAACAAGAGATTCCTTGTACTCACTCTACTGGTTCTTTTTACCTAAGCATATATCCAAGATTTGTGCAATTTTTCTTGTTGCTTTTTCAATATCTCCTTTCTCCAATCAATCACTTAAACTATCTATGCATCTAAGCCTTTAGGCACATGGTAGGAATATAGATCAGATGTATTGAATATTAGCGAGGTATTCAACCCTAATAGGTCAATTGTATAATTGTTCTTAGAAAACTTTAAAATGTAACACAAATTGATCATCTTGGGCTTCAACTCGAGATACATTTCTCTTTTGAACCACTCTTTTCTTAAATATGCCATGATTAACTTGCCCTTTGAGTAATCCTTCTCTCTTTGATGCTCATATGCATGCAACATATATATACCTTGGGCTGCTTTCATCTAGTTGCTTCTTGACTTGTGTATGAATCTCCTTCATGTGTTGTTCAAAGTCCTTAGTTTCATGCTCACGCACCGTCCTCCGACTTCTACTTTCAACAAATCTATGAAACCTTGTGGAATGTCCCATACACCACTTGAAATTGTGTCTCCCTAGTGATCTATTCACTAAATTGTTGTATGCAAACTTTGCTTGCACCAACACAAAATCCCACCATGTAGGTTTCTCTCCTACTAGACATTTGAGCAAATTGCTAACACTTTGATTGGAAAGCTTTGTTTGTGTCTGTTCTTTTATGGATGATATGCAAATTTATAATTGAGATGTGTGCCCATTTTCTTCCATAGGGTACACCTAAAATGGCTAAGGAACTTCTTATGATTTGAGGTGATGTTGTGTGAAACCCCATGTAATCAAACTATCTCCTTGAAGAACAAATTTACTACTTGGTGCATCATTCAAATTTTGACAATGAGTAAATTATGCCATTTTAGAAAATGTATCCACCACCATGAAGGTAGATTCATTGCTCCTTTGAGTGTATGACAATCCAAGGATGAAATCCATGGATAGTTCCTCCCAAAATCAATCTAGTGTGCATTATGGCTTGTACATTTGAGTATTTGTTGTTTCCTCTAATGTTTGACAAATCTTGCACCTCTCCATGAATCTATGCACATCTTTGTGGAAACTTGGCTAGTGATACATCTCTAACATAGCTTGCATTTTTTCTGTGCCCAAGAGTCCTTTGAGTCCACCTCTATTGACTCTAATAAAGTTTTCCCTCATTGAACTATATAGGATGTACAATTGTTTCCTTTTGAATAGGGATCCCTCTTGCACAAAGTATTTCTCATAAAGTTCTCCCTCATTGAATTGCATGGGATGAACAATTGTTCCCTTTTGAATAGGGATCTTTCTTACACAAGGTTTTACTTAAGGCATTTGCAACCTTGTTGGTCTTTCTTGGGTAGTGCTTCAAAAAAAAGAGTATCACTACAAATATCCTACCAACTTCATGTGCCTTTGGTTGAACTTTGTTTGATTATTGATGAACTTCAATGCTTGGTAAGCTCTAATACAACACAAACTCCTTTAGCAAGTAATGCATCCACTTGTGCAAACCTTGCACTATTTGTGTAGAATTTTTGGGGATAGGCAAAATATTGCTGCCTAGAATAGAGACCATACAAATATACTCTAGTTTAGTCGTGAGATTTATACATACCTAAGAAAAATAAGCTTATAACATAGTCAAAGGAAGTACAACAATGTATCCAAACTAGAAACAAAGCTAAATGACCTATAGTTACCTTATTTTACCAAATTCCAACTATGTAGAGAATGGGCCTCCTCTAAAAGTTATGCTCACATTATTTTGTCACTAGTGAGATTCTTTTAAAGAAAATTCATAGTACAACCAACCAAGGCTTCTTTAGCATATCCAACTACAAAATAACATTCTCTTAGATATCCCTTCCACCAAAAGCATATAGAGAAAGCCACAACCAAGAGAGAGATTCAACTAGACATGAATGTCCAAAAACATTGTTTTGTCCATATTGTATCCCCAACAAAGCTCCATTTTCTCCTCCACTAACCTCCACAAAAGAAGCCTAAAGAAAAACACCATGGAGGCACCACAAATCGTAGAATATATGCCATGAAAAATATTGCCTTCATCCTCAACCATAGAAATAGCCCCACATAAGCAAAGCAAAGATAAAAAAAATTGAATCATCAAAACCTAATTATCCTCTACAAGCTTATAGGAGAGAGAATGAGTCATTCAATTCACAAGTTATATCATTCAATTCTTGTAGTTGAGGACTATATTTTTCCATCTAAAGCCTCTCGTCATCACAAGGTGGCCACCAAATCTAAAAATTAAAATGTAGGAAAACATTAGAACTTTTATAACAACATAAATACCTTAGGTTACAAAAACTAGGTTTCAAGGTCTTAAACTTAGGGAAAGAACCCAACATGATAAGCATAATGGTAATCCACTGAGGGATACAACATAACCAAAACATGACATTAAAAATAGTGACCATCAAGACAACCATAAAATGACAAATAAAATAAGAACAGTGACCATCAAGACAACCAAAACATGACATTAAAAATAGTGACCATCAAGACAACCATAAAATGACAAATTCATAAAAGGTCAAGAGTTGTTCTCTACCATAGTCTTATTTCCTAATGGTAACCAATTCAAAACTTAGACACTTCATTGCACTCTTTAAGTGAGTGAAAACCTTGCAACATGGCCAAAAATAAATTTGTTAGTAGTATATGCTCAAATTAGTAACAATGAAATCTATTATAAATAGGTATATTGAGTAACTCATGTAATGCCCCTATTCAAGGGTTAAGTGGAATTCAAGCCAAATCTATGCATATAGCTCTAGAGGATCCTCAATAGAATGTTCAGACCTTGCCTTGAAAAGGATTTTCAAAATTACATTGATGGGGTAGCTAAGGGAATCTTGGCTCAACAAGTGGTGGTTTTTTGACTAGTGATATTTTAGGGTGGTTGAGTTATGATCAATCCCTCTTTCTATGTATATGAACTAATAATGAATTTGAATATGGAGCTTTGATATTAGGGTTAGGAGGGGTTCTCTCTCAAATGTTCTAATCTAGTCAAAGGTGAATATATCATTGTGATCCAAGCTATCAATAAAGGTAAAATTAAATGTTGGAAATTGAATCATAATGTAAAAGAGGGTCTCAAGCATAAAGAGAAATTTGAGAGAAAACATTTCAAACATTGTAAAAGAAAATGCAATTCAATTGTAGAGTACTTAGCCAATGAAGGCTTAAATCAAGACTTGCTACCTACTTTATATAGCTCAAGAGTAGAAACATGATTGATTTAGTGTCATGTATAAAGCATAATCCTCCTTGAATATTTAATTTTTGTAAGGAAAAGTTTTGTGTGATCTTGATTTCTCTTGGTATTATTGTACCATAATGAAGAATTAATTTTCATGATTATGATGGTGTGTTAACAATGAATGGAGGTCGTTAGATAGGCCATTGCAATGTTTTGTTGCTTGCTAGAAGCTAGTTGCTAAAATGCATTCTAGGAGAAGTGGTGCTAGTAGTTGGGAAGCATTCAAAAGCAACAATAGAAGGTGATTTTGTTACAAATCTTGTATTTTTTTAATCCTAATTATTCTATTGGTTTATGGTTGCTTCAACTATTTTTCCCTAATTAGTTACCTAGTGTGGGTATATTCAATATGGTGGAAACAAAAAGACAAGAAAACTTGTCAAATGTTGGGGAAGAAGGGGAAGGTTTCACCTTTATGGCTACTCAAGGTGGATGGTACACAATAGTCATAGAGGAGATGTGAGAAATTGGTGTCTTTCAAGCATTTTGTGCTAATGTAGGGTAAGTTTTAGATTTCTTTTATATTCATCATTATCATCATTGTTTAGAAGTGGGAAATGAATTTTCCATCCTTGTTTTCTATGATCCATCTATTCATAATTCTTGTTATTGAAGGGAAATATGTTATGTGGTTTTTTTTTCTAGTATTAGTTGGACATTGTTGCGGAAATCTAAGGCAAGCAAAAAGAGTTTGAATTTAAGAGGTGGTTGATTCTAAACATGCTTTGTCAATTGCCAAAGGAATGACAAGCATTGTTTAATTGGATGTATATTTGTCGAGGAAAGTTGCTATAGCTTCTCCCTATTTTGGTGTTAGGTCTATTATGAAAGATGATATATATATGTAGCTATTATTTCTACTTGGATTGTTCTCTTAATAGATATTATTATTTATGTTTCCCTTTGTTAGTATGTAATGGGATATCTAACATTTGATCAAGGGAAGAGGACCCTATAGACTCCCTTCTATTAAATCATGAATTAAAATATTATAATACAATAAATTACTACTTAGATGATCTCGATGAACTCCACAATCAACTTGTTAAGTATCCAACAATAAAACAAACAAAAACTGATATGAAATTGCAATGTTATTACATAAATAAAGTCTTAGAAATGAGGACATGAAATCCTTCCCTACTTAACAAATATTATCCTAGTATTTTATAGGCCAAAATTTTAACATACAAGGGAAAAAATGCATGAAACTTTTATTCTCTCTAGTAGTATGACACTAGTTCATTTGGTCTCACTACACCAAAACTTGTGTGGGTTGCTTATTACATAGATTAAGTTTGTGGTAGTCCAAGATTCTAATTAGCACGAGGATTACTTGCACCTCACCTTGCACATGCACGTTCTACCAATTTAATACATGACTCTTATTGGGCATATACATTCTCAAAAGTTTAATATGGAACACAATGTGGATCCAAGAGAGAATATGAAGGAGACAACAGAAAATTCATTGGGCTAATCATTTCCAAAATCTTAGGGTCCCACAAATATCACTCACTCCGGTCAAGACACCACATCTAAGCATTCTTGACTCTTCAATTGGTATCTAAATTCTATGTTTTGTAAGTTACAAAAGTACTTATCTTTGATTCCTATGGAGTGGTACTCATTTAGTGTTGTGGCAATTTGAGGTTGTAATGAACAATCATTAAATATGCACATAGCACACAAATGGAAGAAAAACAAGGAAGAAACAATGGAAACCAATGAAATTGTAGAAAAATGGAAATAATACAAGGGCCACCAATATGTGAAAATCAAATCATTTTATACTACTACATAGCCCTAGAGATTAAATTATATTTGACAAACACAATTTATCAAAACAACATATACCCAACTTTCTACCATGTCTTCTATTTACATTCTATTTCGCTCTTATTTAATTAGTTTGACAAATTACATAATTTAGAACCATCAATTTTATTTTTACAGCTCACTAGCTTATAATTTCTTTAATTTTCTAATTTCACTCAGATTGACATCAAATTATGAATATGTTGTTCCAAATCAGAAAACAACATTCATGTATAGGTACCTAATCATCATTATTCATACATCAAATGTCAATTGATCAAAACCATTATCTTTTGAGAAAAATCTCTTCACTATATAATCTTCCTACAAGTTTTTTCTAACCATAGAATTATAGTTTTTAATATATAAATTAAATTCTCAACATTATAATAATAATAATAATAATATCAAAATTCTTACAACAAATTCATCTAAAATCAGTATGAAAAATATAATTTTAATTTACTGAGATCTTATACTTGTCCTACATTTTTCAACCTTTCATATGGAACTAACCTCTCTTTTTACTGATAGTTTTAAAATTCCAATATTACTTTTCCAAAAAAAAATCATGAATTCACTCAACCTCCCCACAAAAATCAGCACAACTCTTTGATTTCATTAATAAATGAAAGCAAATTGTTTTTTATGAATTAGATTTTAAATTTGTTTAATAACAACTTGAAAATTTTGAAGAATGTCAGATGTACAACAAAAAAATTTAAATTATAGAAAAATACTTGAATCTCCAAAATACTCTCCATATCTATTTTAAATTCTAGAAAAACACTTGAATCTCCAAAATACTCTCCAAATCTTAATTAGAAAACCTAAAATTATGTCAATATTCTTTTATTATCTATCAATATAAATTCGATTAAAATAACATTCATCTTTTCATGTTCAATCATTTACTTAGGAATCTGCACTAAAATATTTATTTATAATTTAATTTAAATTTGAATTTTTTTAACCAAAATCTTTTTTTATTTTAAATCTTTTATTTTTCTTGAAAAATTGCATAATCAATTTGTTAAATAAAACAATTGTTTTAGTTTTAATTTAAATTTATCTTTACTATTTTAAAAATAATATTAAATTTAGTATTGTATTAATTAATTTATTAGACTATTATAAGAACACATTAAACTTAAACAAACATTATTAATTAATTTATATAAATTAATCAATTTATCAAAATTAATTAATTCAATCAATATTGTTGTTGGGAAAAACTTTAAGAATTCCCCTCAGCGAAGGTGTAAAATCGTGGCGAATCTTGTATACTTCCTGATAAAAATATTAATTTTAGTGGTAAATTTTTTCGTTTTTCGGGAAAAAAAATCTCAAATGGTGAATCTTTTCTAATCGCTAGAAGTCTGTGGAAAATCCTCGCGAATTGCAATTTTTTTTAAACCAATAAAATATTTCATTGGTGATTAAAATCTATTTTCAACCCTAGAAAATATTTCCATTGGCGAATTGAACCTATTTTCAAATGAATAAGAAAAAACATTAGCAAATTAAACATCATCTCAAACTAATAAAAAAAAATAGTGGCAAAATATCAGTGCAAATTAATATAACCACGACTATTCGATAAATTTTCAAAGGACGGTTGTAGTTGCATTCCAGAAGTAAATCTCTGAAGCACTAGACTTGCGAATTGAAAACTCTAGAATAACACTAGAACCGTTAGATGCAGACACGTGGCGAGATCAAGGCTCATTGCTCATTGTGGTAATGAACACGATGGGTTGAAGGATTTTGGCGATGAGTGATACAAGAACTTAAGTGGCAGAAATTGAAATATGCACGTGCATAAAGTTTGTTTTAAAGGAGGGACTGCCTAGGAAGAATGTAGGACCAAGGCTTAAAAACTTAAAAACGTTTTACACAAAGGATGTAAAGGCCAAACAAGGCTAAATTATCAACCTTATAAAATAATTTATAATAGTGCGAAGGATATTTAATAGCTGTAACCATATGTCAGCGTAGATCAATATAACCACGACCGTTCGATGAATTTTCAATGGACGGTTGTAGTTGCATTCCGGAAGTAAATCTCTAAAACACTAGAATTGTGAATTGAAACCTCTCGAATAACACTAGAACTGTTAGATGCGGACACGTGGCGAGATCAAGGCTCATTGCTCATCACTCATTCTCTCTTTTCAATGGCTCGACGTATTACATTTCATTTAATTGAAATTCTCAATCTTTTTGAAGAAAGTGTGTTAGTTGTACTACAGGCGATGATTAATGCCATATGAACATCCGAAGCGACTAATTGGACAACTCATGGCTTTAATGAAACAAGATTTGTAATGATTTTATATCATTTGAGTGGCACTAGCGATTTTGACAGCTTGTCAGCTTGAGGTACAATTTGCATGTAGCCAATCGTCAATCAAATTACACATTTTAATTGTACATGTAAGGCTTAAGTAAATAGGGATCAGGCTGGTAGCAGCACTAGTGGGCCATAAATAGGGATGGTGATAGTGGATAGTGTCATAAGGGTTTTCATTTGGTAGGGTTAATAAGGACTCAAGAAGAAGATGATGTGGTATTATTGGGGATACTCTAAATTCTCTCGCCTCCAATTATGTAGTTATAGAGTAAAAGACCAATTTCCTTCAAATTCAGAATGGGTGGAATTGGAAAGAAGCTGATTTGGTTGACCTAACTTCTCAGACAGGTTTTGAACTAGGATGAGGAGCTCTGATGGAGATAAGTGTTATCCCAATGAATGGAGGTTGTAGGTAGAAGATGGGAGCAATTTTACTACCCCTCATCTTCTACATGTCTTTGGTTCTCAAAGGGGATAAGTACATTTTGTATCTTCACAACTCCCTTTTCCCCAATATGGTTGGCCAGGAAAATCCCTTGCGTTTATTTTCAGAGCCACATTTGTATTACGTTGACACCAACAAAAGTTTGGAATCATGCATTTATTTTTAGAGTCACATTTGTATTACGTTGTCACCAGCAGAGGCTTGGAAATTGGAATCAATTTGTAATCCATTTTCATGAGCAACAACTTGGAATAAATTGTGTCTATGTAAAGTGACATGTGTTATTTATACAAAACAGGAGCTTGCCTGCACTATAGCTACTCATCTTTAAAAAGATATGTAATAATGTGACATTGTAATTCAATTGTAATAAAATAAATGGTTGTGTTGTGTTATTCTTCATTATTCATTTACACTTACAGTAAAGAGTTATTTTCCGAGTTCAGTGTCTATGAATCTATTCAAATCAATTTTTTTTCCTTTAAGAAATTAAGTATTATCTATTTATGAAATAATTGCATGCAGATTTAAAAATAAAACATAAAGCAATACAAATGAAAAAAGAAAGTTGTCATCAAATTGACAAAAAACATTATAAACACTAAAAGTTGTCACTCTTGTTAGGGTTTATTGAAATGTTATTGATTTCTAATTTGTCGTTGACCTTCTCCCCCGGTTACCGGTATCATTATTCATTTTTAAAAGTCCTTTGCAATGTTAAGTTACCGGTCCCTTGGCCTTGATGTCAATCCTAGCGCACTAAAGTTTAAAACAACTTTAAAGCACATGTTTATTTTTTAAGTTTATATCATAGATTTCTCAAGTTTCAACCGTTTGATGAACATTTGATGTATGGTTGTAGTTGCATTCCAGAATGAAATGCACAGAGTGATAGGCTTGTGAACTTAAACCTCTAGAATCACCCTATAATCACTAGATTTACAAAGATCAACAGTTTAGAGTTTGCAACACAGACATTTCATTCACTTTAATGTTCGAATTTCAAAAAAAAAAAAAACACTTTCTACTGCTAAGTGTTAAGTGATTTTATTTTTAAGTGAGAGGGTCGGCACATGGGGAGATTTCAGTCTTCAGATTGCTCATTGCAGTGCACCACCCTGTTTTGGGTTCCATAGTTCCACTTCCAACAAATCCATTCCAGTTTCCACAATTGTCAACATTAATCTTTTCAAGAGTTAGAATTCAGGTAAGTGAAAGAATTCCTATGGCTATGTTTCATCGTTTGACGTTTCTTAAAATCTTATTTTGTCAAACTTTGAAGTTTCAATTTAGGGTTGAGAGACTTAAGAATTAAGAAAAATTAAGGAGGACTAATAGGTATTAGGGAATTCACAACTTCACATCAAGTATAAGCATTTCTACCACTAGCACCACTAGAGCAATGTCGGATTAAAAAACATTATGCAAAATTGCTCAAAACCCCCAATTTAGTTGATGAATACCATGATATTTATGATCCTGAAATCTATGGTAGGCATACCTCATAACTTAGATTTTCATCTCAGAATAAGGTTGCAAAGAAAATGCAAGTTAATAGTATCAATGCATTGTGGAAAACTGGATTAGGGTGCATGATGTTACATGAGGTTCTCCCTTGTCTAGAATTTATCATGGTCTGTGCCCAAAATTATGATGATAACAAAAGAGCAATTGTTAATAAAGATAGCAAAGAATAATTGTTATCCATTAATGCAGAAGAACTTGGAAAAGTGTTGGGGTTTACAACCAAAGAATTTTGAAACGTCCACATTGACCTAGAAAAGCTTGCAAGTGATTATGAAGCAGTGGAAGAAAGGGAGAAAAATGCTTTCATAAATAAAATAGTTCAGGATAGAAACAAATTGAAAGGTGATCATAAGCCTCCTTATGATTTTGATATTTTTAGACCATGGGTTCAAGATACTATTTCCATTCTAGCATTTTTCCTTAGTCTGGATAGCTATTTGGAAGTGGGTCCAAGCCTTCTTGAAATGGTATATAATATCCATTATGGTGTTCCACATGTCAAATATAACTATATTGAGCACATTGTAGAATCCATGCATAAACAAGTTTTAATAATTAAAGGAGGTCCCACCAAGACATTTAGGTTCACAACCTACTTGTGCTATTCTTTTCTACTCAAATTTAGAGGAATGTTTCAAACCAACAAGCTTCAGATTCAGCCCTATAGTAATGCTCAAGAAAATCAAATGGCTCCAGTATATGATTGGACCACTGAGATTAGGATGCATGATTCTCGAAGGAATTATAGTCATTTTTTAGACTACTTTTTGGCTCCATTGCATCAAGCAATTACAAATACTCCAATGCCTAGATTGCCTATGTCATGTAGAAATTGCATTCAACTAGGAAAAGAAATAAAATTGGCTGATTTTTACTTAATGGAAGAATATATTGTGCTAATATTTTATGGATAAGGGGTAGAGCCATACAAACTTCCAATACATGTGACAAATGGTTCTTGCATTGGACTATGTAAGGCAGATGAAGAGTATTGATGAACTACGCTTTGTCAATCAATGGAAGAAGTCCTTATTTCCTTCTTTACCTTTTTCATGTGGAGGGATCACATTTGAGAGAAAAGCATTTAAGGTGGCACATGATCTTTTGAATTTTTTGAATTTTGATGTTGTCTATCACAGGCAGTATGATCCATGTGACACCATTAAAGAAATGATTGTGGCCAATAAGAATGTTACAAGTAGAATTCAACATCAAGGTAAATCCTTGCTTGAAAACTTGAGAAACAAGGATTCTTGGGATGAGGTCAAAATAGCAATGGAGAAAAGTTTTGCTAAGAATGGTATTTCTTTTGAACAATTGTTAGCGGAAATTATGGAATTGCATCGAAATACAATTAGGAGGTACAAAATTTTTTATGAAAAAAGTGACTATCTAGTAGAGTATAAAACTAGATTCTCTAGATAAGGAAGTTACAAATAAAAATTGGTCACGTTCAAAAATTGCTACCTTTTGGTCTATGAGGAAGGAGCTAGGTGACCCAAGAGCTCTTGTAGAGTATGGAGATAACGAAGAAGATCATGAGTTTAGAAAATTGTGGAATATAGAGCATCTCAATGAATAGGAAGATAAAGAATCTGATGATGAATCTAATGATGATAGGGAAGAACAAAGCCATGTCAATTTCAAACATGGTTTAAGTGAGGCCACAAAAGAAGCATATACTTCAGGAGTAGCCATAGCTAAAAAAATGGGTTATGAAGGTGGTCCTTTAGGGTACCAGAGACAAGGACCTTGGACTGTAACAGATGTAGAGCATAGAAAACCAATTAATAAATTTGGCCTTGGGTTTGGAGGTGAAAAATTAGACCAAGGGTATACAAGTACAACCAAAACAATTCAATTTGTTAGAGCTTCAAATCCTAATCCTCATGGTCAGATACAATCACAACTAGGACATGCCCATGGTGGAGAGCCTAGTGCAATTGGCACTACCACTGGTGGTGATGGTATGGGTAGCAGTACTAGTAGTGGTCAACATGTGCTACAACAACAAATTAAACACAAGAGGACAACAATGCAAGATACCACACAAACACCAAGTGATCAAGGCATATAGAAGAGGCAAAGGATTTTGATAGGTACAAGTCACACTATCAGTGGATCCACCACAAAGGAGTTATTTCTAGGCACTCACCCACTGCTAGTTAGTGTAGCTGCAACATCATTAGCAACTACAAGTACTCCTATTCCTTCACCATTCAAGCATTCCATTTTTTTTGCGTCCCCAGGTTTTGATTTCATTGAAGAGTTTAAAAAGAAAAGAAGCAATTGATGGAGAGTGTGTCTTCTGTAACTTTAGAGCTTGCAACAGCCATGGTATTACCCACATTTGACACAAACAAAGAAATCATGGAGTACACAATTGTTGTCCCCACAATTCAAAACAAACTAGCAAATCAGATGGATCGATCTAAATACCAGGTGACCAATTTTCAATTGGATTTTCTGGACTCAAAAATACTAAGAAAATTAATGTATCAAAGAAGAACAATGAATTGGTGTACACATCATTTATAAAGAAAGATAGAGAGAAAAAAAGGTTGCAGACTCAAATAGAAAAGTTACAGGAAGACCTAGCAAATGAGGAAGCAAAGAGGAAAGCAATAGATAACAAGAGCAATGAATTAGAAAAAAGAATTAAAAAATATGCCTCTACATCAACAAGCAAAGAGGATAAACAAAATGAGAGAGAAGTGAATGACCTGAAGCAAAGGCTAGATGAGAGCAACAATAAATATGATGAGGAAAAATCCACTTCAAAAAAATTAAGACTAAGCATTGCGAATGTAAATGCACAGTGGGAAAAAAATTTGGAGAAAGAGAGAAAAAGAAATGAAAGATTGGAGGTAGAGCTAATGGAAGCAAAAAAGAAATTAACTCTTGTCAAAATAATTTATTTGCATTTTGTAGAGATACATTGAGGCATATGAAACAAAAGATCTAGGATGAAATAATGCAGAGGATTGATCATTTTTGTGATATGTCTCAATTGATTGATGCTATCAGACTACATTATAAGAAGCTCAACAATTATTTAGTGGACAACAAAAATGTGTTGGCATTAGAGAAACCTCCAAATCAAGTTCTACAAACAGTCTAAAAAGCCAGTGGCAATGATTTGAAATCAAAAGGGATTACTAATTGGATTGCTACCTCAATGAAGTTGTCATCTATCATTGAAAAGTCTTTGAGAATGCATGAAACAAAGGAATATTTGCATTTGGTTGCAAACAAGATGAAGGTGGTAGATGAAAAGGTAAGGAACTTCACATACCTTGGTTTTCCAGAGGCTTTTGACACAAATGAGCGATTCATTGGAAAGGATGATTTCAGAAAGAAGATGGAGGGTGCATGGAAGATTGATTTGGACCAGTTTCCTCAGAACCCAGATGTGGTGAACTATTTGGATTCCATCAAACCACTGATAACCTTGAATGTAAAATTGACTGAAGAATTCAAGACATGTTCCAATTACAATCATGAAATTTTAACAAAACTTCAAGTCAAACAACATTAGTTAGAACAAATGAAAATTACACCACCTGAAGAGTAGAAGTTGCTTGAAAATGTGATACAATGATTTGATTTTTGATAATATGAGTTTCCAAGTTCCAACTTAGCTCTGTGCAGAGTTGTCTTTGGGCAAGATTTTGCATTGTCAATGCCTCTATGTACTCCTTCATGTGAAAATAAATAAATAAATCTCAAATTCAAACTTGAGTAATGTGTTGATGTTCAACTATCTATATTATTATTTATTTATTTCAACATTTGAAGAAAAATTTTGGTTTCAACTACTAGACACACACTAAACAATTGTTGATGTTCATTGTTGTATATGCTACTATTGTTAATATGTTATTAAGCATTGAGTTGAGTGATGAATCACTGGTTGAACCCTCAAAATGTCTTGTTCCACTGATCTAATATGCCTTACTTTGGTGGCTTTTGGTTTGAATTACAAAGATAGGGTTTAGGGTTTTATGTTAGGGGTGGGTTTTTACTTAGTATATTCTCCCCTTGTCTAAACCCTTGTCTTTTGGTCTAATCCTCCATTGACCTGTTATGGTCAGTTCCAAGTCATCTCAGTTATATCTTATGTTGGTGGGTTCATTCTGTTACCGACCCCTTGTGGTTAGAGTTCCCCGTTTACCCATCGCACATATTTCCTTGATTACTTTCATGAGTTTGGTCTGAGGATTCAATTATTTTATAAGGTTGATAATTCGGCCTTGTTTGGCCTTTACACCATTTCATTCCTTTGCATAAAATATTCTTAAGTTTTTAAGCCCTAGTCCTACGTTCTTCCTAGGTGGTCCCTCTTTTAAAACAAACTTTATGCACATGCATATTTCTGCCACTTAAGTTCTTGTATCACTCATCGCCAAAATCCTTCAACCCATCGGGTTCATTAACGCGATAAGCGATGAGCCTTGATTTTATCTTGGTACTTGTATCACACATCGTAGAAGGTGTTTGGTCTACATGCCTCATTTTCGCGATGATCGATATGCTTGTTTCCTTTCATATTGCTTATCGTTGAAGATCTTTCATTCTTTGGTTCCACTTCAATGAAGCGCGATGAACATGAGTTTCTCCTTTATATAGCACCATCACAGAAATTTTTTGTTGTTAATTTTGATTACTGCGATGAGCGATATGAAGTTAAGGAATGGTGGGTTGTGATCCTACCACGTGTCTGCATTTGGTGCCATCACTTGTTTCAGCTATCACTGAAAGAATTCTCATTTCCAAATCAACTACAATAATAAGTGATGGACTAAGCCTTAAGGCTATATCTTTGTATCGTTGGGTTTCTCTCTTCACTAAAGTGAAAGTGTATCTTTGTAACACTTCGGCAACAAGCGATGGAGAATATACCGAGGAAATTTCCTTCCATCTGAGGTGTTGTTGCTCATCACCGAAGTATGGACTTAACTTCAAAGCATTACTACGATGAGCGATGGGGTTCTAAAGGGCTACCTAGCAACTCCCTAGGTATCGTCATTGTTTTAAAACACACTTGGGAAAGCATAAAGTGATGGTTGAGGAGGATCGTACATCATGTTTTTAATCAAAGAATATCAACGGCTGGAGTTTAAATGTGAACAACAACTTTTCAGTTCGGCGGTTCACTCGCGCAAGCTATCTATCAAACATTAATGGAGAAGATGCTCCAATTCTGAGTCGTAAAGAGGGTTGTTGATCAATCTTCTTCCATAATTTCAATCCTCGAGAGCTAAAGAACTAGTTAAGTGAAGAGAAGAAGAAGTCGGAGCTCCAGGAAAAGAAAATTGTGAAGAACAAGCTACTAATTTTCCCAAGTAAGTTGAATTTTGCACCTCTGTGAGTAATTTGTAGCACTGGGTAATTGTGAAAGTGAGTAGATAGATAGTCACTAGGGTTTGTTGTTTAGGGTTATTGCTCTCTGGTTAGTAATGGAATTGCATTATTGCAGTCATTATACATAGGGTTTGGGGGTAAAGGAGTGAAGTTTGTTTGAAAATGAGTTTTAACCCTATGAATTCAAAGAATAGAATTGTAATTCATAGATATCTCGGAACCCTAGTTTTATTGAGCTATAACAATGAGTGAGCCTAGTGAATCCTCAACCAAACCATAGAGAAAACCTACCCAAAAAAGGGTTAAAAAGCATAAGCCTCAATATGATAAGCCTAAACCTAACACGCAACTTGAAAAACCTACAAAGAAGAGAGCTATTAAAAGGCCCAAGCCTCAAGATGATAAGCCTAAACCTGACACACGGTCTAAAAAACCCGCAAAGAAGAGAGTTGTTAATAAAAATTACCCTTGTTTCATGGAAGAGGCCCCTAAGGACCCAACTTCAGAGGTTAAGCCAGTTGGAAAGAGAAAGACTGGTGAGGGTGCATTGATAGCTCATTTTGAGGATTTGGCTGTTGGGATTGGTGATGTGGTGCTACCACAGAGTGGTTGGGATCTATTTATATATGCTTTCAAGAGGAGTTTTTCCAGTCGTCCCACCCATCACTTATGGAATTGTGACATTGGAAAATTGATGTGCCCCAATGTGTTTGTGGAGGTGGACCTGATGCTTCAATTGGCTAGGTGCTATGATCCAACTGATAGGACAATCAAAAGGTTTCTAGATTTTCTTCCTATGTTGGAAATTCCAGGAGTCAAATAATGGAATTTTTTAACTTGAATCCATTTGCCTCTGAATCCATTAATTTCCATAAACTATATAATGAATATGAGAAAAAAAGGTTTGCATATAGAAAGAATGTTTTGCCAAGGCACAAGAGATGTGATCTGAAGAAGAATGGTGTACCTTTTAGTCCTCTAGAGTTAGAACCATTTGATTGTGATGATTTTGAGGACTATTTCAAAATTACAGACTATGCATTGTGTCAAGTCCCGCACAAGAATTTTGACATAAAAATGGATGTTGCTTTGATGGTTCTAGCAATTGATATTTAAAATAAGTATCAAAATAGGGTTTGGGATTATGCTTCCTATATTGTTGAACACTTGCATGAGGATTTGATTAAGTTGAAAGATGTAACCCCTCCATTGTCATGTAAACACTATTCTTTGTTGATGCATATGCTGCTATGGAAAGGAAAAATGGTGTTTAGAAAATTCATGAAATTGAGAGAAAGGGATAACATGGATAATGAGTTTCCTGTGCAAATATGGACCCATTCATGGGATGTGCACTATTCTCAATCTAATTATGCTATGTTTTTCAATGTTTTCAAGTTTTTTTTGCTGGAGTAGTTTGGCCTAAAGCCCATTTACAGAATCTCAAAAGGTGTGAAAGAAATGTTGAGGCCTCTAGAGTATGAGGGCACTACATAGAAATTTAGTTGGGGGGATTGGTACCTCCAATCTAACTATACTACAATTATAATTTATGGATCCCCAGTGCCACCCCACAAGCTGCCAATATATATGTCAAAATGACAAGCCTTCATGTGGAGATAATGTGGCAGCTTGATGCCATGGATACGACACATTTTAGAAATAGAAAATCAAGGAGGGCATCTGTGGTAAACCCTTACTGTGGTTTTTCCTATTTTACTTGCACTTCAAAGGAAGGACTTGAGAGGTTTGGCTCTTTATTAAACAATCTTAGAATGAAAGAAGATATTAAAAGGTTTTGTGACCCTAGAGGGGTTAACACTGCTGAAAGAAGAGCCAGAGGATTATCATGGATACATCATCAATTCCTCTATCAAGAGGATGTGATCATAAACCTATCTTTTGATGAGGAATTTGAAAAAAGAAAAAGTACATGGAAGAAAACTTTTGCAATTGAGGAGAAGATGTTAAAAGAAAATCATTTCTACATTAGTCCTTACTCTGAGGTACAAGACAAATTTGTGCAAGAAAAACTGATGCTTGGAGATTTTGAAGACAAAATTTTCTTTGAAAAGGTTAAGCTAGCTGAAATAAGGGCCATGGTGACCATACGAAATCATGAAGCAAAAATAAGGAGCTAGCCAACTCAATCTTTTGCTCAATGCATTGAAGTGCAAGCTAAGGATACATGCAAATAGCCCACAGTCACCCCATTGGTGACTTATTGTGAAACAAAGAAAGGAGGTGAAGGATATGCACCTGAGGTATCTGCAGAATACATCCTAGTGGAGGAGGAAGTGGATCAGATATTCCCATCTCTTGTTAAAGAAGATGCTTTAAATATTGATGTTCCTTGCAGTAGAATTATAAAATGGGAGTATAATGAAGTCGAGGATGATGATGTTGGGATAAAGGCTTGTGATGATTTCATGTGTGAAGATTATTTTGTTCAAACAAAATAATTTAGAGATTTTGTTATCCATTTGAAAGGCTCTAATATAAAAAAGAGAATAGAAGAGGCAAAAGGAAAGGTTGACCCTTCTTTGCAAGATGAAGCTGAGAAGGAGGAGGAAGAAAAAATAATGTAGGAAATTTCTACTATGTCACCACAGAGAGCAAGATCCCTAGTCAAAGGAAGTGGGATTCTACCATTGTTTGGATGGGAACTGTCATCAGCCATTGCATTAGATGCAATCGGGAAAGATCCAGATGCCTCCATCTCTGAGGAGGCTTTTGATAACAAAGTTTTTGGCTCAAGCTTTAGTCCTAACTTACATACACTTGCTATTTAGTCTATGGCACCAAATACTAGGAAGCTTGGTGTGATAAAGTCTGTGAAGAAAGAGATTGGAGTTGTGGTTGTTAAAATGGCTACTAAAATGAAAGCTTTTGTAGCTGCATAGTTGACAATGCATGCTGCCATGTTGAGTGTAGACACAGCTCAGACCAGGGAAGCTAATTATAAAAAATTGTTGGATAAGTAAAATAAACTAATGGATGAGAAAAACAAGGTGCTTGCCACTGCTTCTAGTACATCTAGGGGTTTTCCCTCTCCAACAAGTTCTGCTTCAGATTTTTCAACACAAGATAGAGAAACCCTATCACTAAAAATTCAGAGCTTGAAGCAGGAAGTGCAAGAAGAGAAAGAAAACACAAAGAAAGAAAAATGGAGACAATCAAAGTGGCTAATGATATTTTTGATCATGTGTTAAAACATAGAGTAAAAAAATTGCTAAATAAAGCTGATAATGTGTGGGATGCTTACAAAAATATTCATGAGGAAAATGTGAAATACTTGCAAGTTCAGAAAGCATTCCAATCTGAGTGGAATAAGTGGAGTGCTAGGGTGGAAACATTGAAATAAATGATGCCTCAAATGTAGGAAGACCCTGAAGATCCCATCAACATTCATGATTTATTGAAGGCCATTGATTTAGTAAATGAGATCACAACTTTTCATGGAAAGCTGGGAATGCAACTCTAGAATAAATTGAGAATGTTTAGAGAAATGGAAGGGTTTACTATACCCAAGATATTGAATAATAAGGTTCAATTAAAGGAGTTTTCCAAATGGGAGAAAGATTTGGGAGAACTACCTCCTCATTCTAATATGATGTTGAGTGTTGTTGATTATTCCAAGTTGAATCCTAATATAGATAATATGATAGAAATAGAGATGAGGATGGAAACATTTGTCAAAGAGGCCAGGGTGCTAATTGATGCAAGGTACAACCAACATAACAAAAAAGTACAAAAGTTGCTCGATATGCAATGGCCAATTGAGGAGGATTACAACACATGGCTTGGAAAATTTATAGATTAAACCTATGTTGAAGTATTGCAAAACATTGTATGCTCTCAGTAATGAAAATTGATGATAAATGTGGTGATGTGGCATTGTGGATTGGGAAATACAATTTTGGGTCTTAAGTCTACAGATATGGTGAGAAAATGATGGGAGAAATACAATGCATAGCCTGGAACCAGTACAAATTAGTATTTTGCTAAAGTATGGATAAAATATTGTTTTCTCCCCAATTTGGATTTGGTGAAAAGAATGTAGACGTGGAGAGTCTTTTGTCTCTTCTATTGTTCTACACTTTATGTTTTTCTCTCTTTTATGTTTGGTGTATGTGGATAAAATTTTGGAGCTCATGGATATTGCTACATCAGCCTGAAGATTCCTTTTGGAAGGCAGAATATGATCTCCATCGACAAATGAAAATGGTTTTTGTCTCATGTAACATTTCCCTCCATTTGGAAATGCAAATATAATTGAAAAGAGAATGAATTTGGTATCGGTCTATTAGAAAAGAGACATGTGCACTTTCTAGCCCAAAGCTTGTTTTGCTCCTTCGTTTCTATAAGAAGGAATTCAAGGCCAGAAGTACAAGTTCATTGTTTTGTATTGATCACAGAGAATTTTGTAAAGGAATACAAACAACATTTTAGAGTCTTGTGTTAGGTTTTGAGTTTGTCAAATATTCATATGTAATTTTGATAGTAATACTAGCAATTGAATACAAAATGGTTCAAATTCAAAGACATTTCTCTCCTATTGTACTTGTTTCATGAATTATGAATAATATGATCAAGGATTATGTTATTAATTATTTGTTTTCATTGATTTCTAATGAATTATGAATAATATGATCAAGGATTTGTCTTCATTGTAGTCACCAAAATCATTCTCATTTCCAAATCAACTATGACAATAAGTGATGGACTAAGCATCAAGGTTATATCTTTGTATTGTTGAGTTTCTCTCTTCGCTGAAGTGAAAGTGTATCTTTGTAACACTTCGGCGACAAGTGATCGAGAATACCCAGAGAAGGGAACGAGGTGGCTGATAGGCTGGAAAAATCAGCGGCGAAGACTACCCAAGTGATTGATGATGCAAAGGTGATGGGAATCGAGATTCGATATTGAGAATGCACTTAAGGTGGAGATTGGTGAAATGATAGCTGCTACATTTTGCATTAAATTCTAGGCTCACTCAAATGCGAAGAGGGAAGTAGGATATCAAAAAGATATGAGCATAGAAGTTGTGGGACATGAAGGCCTTTAATACTTGGTACTATCTCCATATGGATGCACAGGGGTTTTGCTTTAAATAGGGGTAGTAGAGATCATTCTTCCCAATTGTTTTTTTGCTCTCGAGTCTTGACACTCTCTTAAGGGGCGATGGAGACTCCACTCTTTCTGAATTCCACGAAGCAGTAGAACACATTCCAAGGAAAATTCACTGAGAATTGGTTGAAGGGGATAATGGTGTCCAACCAACCACTGGTGCTCCAGGCGGTGAAGGGAATCCTGGGTCCAGAATTTCTATAGGCAACTCACAAGCTCAGGTTGAATCCAGAAATCACCACGATGTTTGTAGTGATACTCGT
Source organism: Sequoiadendron giganteum (assembly GCA_007115665.2). Lineage (NCBI taxonomy): Eukaryota > Viridiplantae > Streptophyta > Pinopsida > Cupressales > Cupressaceae > Sequoiadendron > Sequoiadendron giganteum. The sequence goes on from CM021104.1 coordinate 384,286,413, forward strand.
GTACATGGGTGTGTCGAAAGCTTGGGGGAAGCAGTTATGCCAAATGATGTTTTAGCATTCACTTTTGGAAAATATTGACTCGACATTGGACAACATTGACGACAACTTCATGACCCCTTTTCCACTACACTACTCCATGGCCCGTGGGAATTAATGGTCAGTACCAAAATTCCCTTTAGTACGCTTGTTGGACCACATAGCACTAAAAAATCATTGGGGTGAGATACACAAGTGCATTGACTTCCTTCTGTGTGCAATAGGTATTCTCAAAGACCAACCAAAGGGATGGGTGAAGGCGTTTGTAGTGGCAGAGGCTCTTGAAGGGGAGAGGTGGCCCTTAGATGAGGAGAACTAAGAGCTGGGCATTGGAGAAGAATGGGTTGTGAATGATACTTGGAGTTGGGAGGAGCGAGCGCACCATCCTACTTACAATGTCTACCATGGTGATTGCTTGGTTATCCAAAATGCAACAAAATCCAAGAAGACCAATGAGGCTAGATGCAACAATGCCTAGTCTTGTGCAATGGTGTGGTGGGTCTGTGTGTGGTCAAACCTTTTTTTATTAACACAATTTTGATTGGGAAATACAATTTTGGGTCTAAGTCTACAAATATAGTGAGTAATGGATGGGAGAAACACAATGCATAGCTTGGAAACAATACAAATTAGGATTTTGCTAAAGTATAGATAAAATATTATTTTCTCCCTAGTTTAATTTTGGTGACAAGGATGAAAATGCGGAAGATCTTTTGTCTCTTTTGCTTTTATACCTGTTATTTTGTTCTCTCTTTTATGTTTGGTGTACGTGGATAAAATTTCGGAGCACGTGGATATTACTCCTTCTAGCCCGAAGCTTGTTTTTCTCCTTCGTTTCTATAAGAAAGAATTCAAGGCTAGAAGTACTGGTTTGTTATTTTGTATTGATCACAAAGAATTTTGTAAAGGGAATAAATAGAAGATTTTATAGTTGTCTTAGGTTTTGAATCAATTATTCTACATATTTAATTTTGATAACAATACTAGCAATTGAATACAAAATGGTTCAAATTCAAAACCATTTCTCTCCTATGTACTTGTTTCATGAATTATGAATAATATGATCAAGCATTATCTTATTTATCAAAGATTTTGTGAATGACAATGCAATGGGAATTTATAAGTAGTGTGATAAGTGTTGTTCTTTAAAAATGATGCAGAATCACATATCAAATTCAATACCCTGGAATATAATATGAAATATCAAAATTTCATGGAATACAATTTAAAATATCATCAACTATAGTTTGGAATATGATTCATGAAATGCAATATAAAATAAAATATTATGAAGTGCAATGATTCACAATTTCATGGAATAAAATATAGAATATCATCAACTATAGTTTGGAACAATGGAAACTGATTCATGAAGTGCAGTATAAATACCTAAAAGCTGCTAATTAACTTCCAAATCCATTTCCCAAATGGACTCAAGGTCCTCAAATTGAAATTCAACTTGAGATAAAGTTAAAGAGTTGTCTTGATTCTGAGTTTGCTCTTCATTTTCTTCGGCCTGCATCTCAAATTCAATATTCTTTGTGTCATTGTCATTTTTCCCACTGCCACTGCCACTGCCACCAGTACCAACATTTAGAATTGTAGTTTTGCACAACCCGGTCTCTCTTCTTTTGCATGTGGAACACCAAATTGTGAGTTCCCTTTCAAAAGGAAAATTTCTAACATTATACGCAGTTCCTTTCATCCTCAAGAAATTTTCCAAATTCTTGTCTAGTTTGTTTCTTAAATTTGATTTCAAAAATGCCAATGTACTGAAAAATATCTCATCCTCCACCGACCCCAATATCATTTTTGACATAAATCAACAAGTTTGAAATATTCTGATATCGTACCACTCAATATTTCGCTGACCTAAGTTTGTCCAAACCTTTTGCATTGATCCTGGTTCAAAGGCCTTCTCTATGCCCATGGAATCATATTGGTCCCTCATAGCTATTGAAATATTCTTATATTTTTCTCTAAGATTATCTTTATTTAAAATTCCTTCTATTGTCTGCTCATTGTATGTTACACTTTTTCGAAAATTGTTCGATCAAGATTTTTACTTTATCATGAGAATATTTTGGGTTATCTCATTTTACCCATAATTGAGGATACACAATACCCATAGCTTCAAGTATTTCATGTTGAGGGAATCTTTCACGAATCTATGAGGAAAGAGATTTTACAATTTCCTTCAAATTATGTAATGTCCCCCATTTCGGCGTGATCTTGTTTGATGGTGGTTAGCCTATTACTCAGACTCTCGTAGGCTGACAGGATTGGGTTAGAGGGTCAGTGGCCTTATTTGGTGGGCTTTGTTGTTTCCATTCCTTGAGTTCAGTGTTTGGCTCACAACGGGCCTTGGCAGTGCAGTGATTTACAGCTTTTGACAGCATGTCAATATACTGAGTTATGAGGGAGATATTAAATTTTTAGTGTATTAAAGTGTTTTACTTTATTTAATGGAATATTATAAAGTGAACTTGATTTTATAATAAAGTGATCACTTAAATTTATTTAAGTGATAAATTAAAAAAAAAAACTTTATTGAAAAGGGTGCCCAATATTTAATTATAAACTATTGAAAGTGTAAAATACAGTTAAATGTATTTTATAATGAAAGTGGCATCACTTTTGGGAATGCATGCCTTTTTGAGCATATAAGGCAGCCAAAGGGAAATTTGAACAATATTATTGATTATTTGACATTTTCTCTGGCTTTGGCTAAATACGTGATTTCTCCAAGACAAGGGTTTCAAGGAATTTCATCTTTGGAGAGCGACAATTCTTCACAGATTGGTGATTGTGAGACTGTGAAAGATCAGTTGAACAATTGCATCCATGGGAGCTTCACTTCAGGAGTTCTACAGTGTTTCAAATAGGATTTTCTGTATAGGCTCTTTCAGTTTACAATAAGGAAGAGGGCTTCTCCATCAGAGACGTCTCCTTTAGGTTCCTCTATAGTTTGCAGTGCTCATTACCAGTTTCTTGCTTGGTCGTACATTTCAGCCTTGGGAAATGCACCACCAGGAGGTTAGGCGTGTGAAGCTTCTTGCTAAATCACCTTCTTTCTTGCATCCTTTTGTACCCCTTTCTTGATGTCCACCCTTCAAGACTGCTTGCATCTAGTTTCTATTAGGGAGAAGTCAGGGTTATAGCTCTGACGTCCTATTTTGCCAGTTTTCACCATTTCCGGCTGGCAAGCTTGGATAATTTCTTAATTAAATATTCTGGAGGCTTACAGGTACATTTATTGTTTTGAAATCTTATTGTTAGGGTTATTTAATACTCTCTGCATTTACACTTGATCAATATTAGCTTAGATTCTTATTTTATGAGCTTTTATATGTTGTCGCCCCTTCTATTTCTCTCTAGAAAATTCTCTAAAAAACTTAAAACACAAAAGATAAGCCATTTAACACAGGGGTTTGAGAGAGATCCAGTTGGGCTCATCATAGTGGTATCAGAGCTTTCTAATCTTGCTAGCTTGTGGGAAAAATAATTCTATGTGGCCACACCAAAACAGATTTGACAGGCACTACACACGCAAGGGTCTTGGATATCAGAGAAGTACTTTTGATGAACAAGAGGAAGATTTAGACTTTGATAACATGGCTAACAAGGATGAGGAAGGTCCTTACAGGAATCATCTTAATGACAAAGACAGAGAGGCCAGAGATGTACTGAGAGGCCTTGTTGCAGGTCAGGAACAGGTGGTGAACATCCTCCAGCAGCTAAGTACCAATGTCCAAAATTTGAGTATTTAGAGAAGGTCGAATCGGGATCTGGATCAGGAAGGTAGTGTACATGGAGATAGATAGAGAAAAGTTACTCCAGCACGCACCTATGACAGGCCTACTCGGCCAACATTTATCATAAATGATCTTGCTGAGGAGAACATGGCTAAGGGAGGTGATATGAATTTTGTAGATAACATCATGACGCAACATGATGAGTGGGATACTTTGCCCCAAAGAGTTAAGGACCACCTTAGCTTCAACATATTTTTGAGCCAAAAAAGAGACCATGGTTGGAACAAGGCAGATAGGAGGCTTGAAAACAGGTATAATGATCTAAGGCAGGCTACCAACAAACTTACCTTAACTAGTTTTGATGGTAGTGGAAAAGTCACAGCTCGAGCATGGGTGAACAAACTAGACACCTTTTTGACACTACGTCCAATGGCAGAAGAGGATTCCATAAGATTTGCAACACTTCACCTGGATGGCGTGGCACATGACTGGTGGCACCATGGCATGGTCACACTCCATCATGACAAGATCGCTTCTTACCAGGAATTCACTGACAGATTGGTTGAGAGGTTTGACAGGTGCGATCGAGAACTTTACTTTAGAGACCTTGCTCAATTGAAGCAGTTGGGTAGCTTGGAGTCTTATATTGGTGATTTCAGAAGCTCTCGGTCATGGTTACCAGAATCTCAGAGAGGAGACTTGTCATTCTTTTTGTAGAAGGTCTCCATGAGTTAATGAAAGGTTGGATCAAGGCATTCGATCCACCTACCTTGCATGAAGCTATGAGAAAAGCTTGTAGCATGGAACTTACAACCTCACGTGGTAAGTTCACTTCAAATGTAGAATCATCTTCATCCTATAGTGATATCAAATCAAAATCTAAGAATTCAGAAAATGTTCATGATAAAAGGAAGTTTGCAACTCCTTTGGATTGAGAGACAATCAATGATTTACATAGGAAGAAGCTTTTCTTTTATTGCAAGGGCCTGTATGATATTACTCATGACTGTCCCCTCAAGCCTAAAGGTCAAAATAGACAAATGGAGTGGTTTTATGAGGGTGATGACTTTGCTGATTTAACGGACCAGCAAGCTAGTATGGCTGATGGGAGCATGCGTTCTATCATTATTGTCAGTTAGGAAAGTGAGAAGATAGAACAGGAAAGTTTTGAGGAGGATTATGATTCTGCTTCTTTTTCCAGGGGGGCGGGGGTGTTTAATTGGGATCAAAATAGTTATGAGGCTCAGTTTGTAAACAATCCTCTTTTTGAGGTAGATGTTTCATTGTCTCGTGATAACCTGCTCTTTGAGGTGGATGATGATTCTACTCTTGAACCTGATTTAGGGGTGAGCATTGATCATAGTATCGAGAATTTGGTCAGTGCATCAGGATTTCAGACAGGGCTCGTTGAGGAGTTACATAAGGTGTACATGGTTAGGAGTATTCATAGTATTACTTTCAATCTTCATGATCCGTTTCAGATGCACAGTTACAGTATGCATGTGTTAGACATGTTGGAGGATAACATATCTCGTGCAGGTGTAGGGAGCAGGTGTTGTCAAGAGTTTGACTTGCTTTTTTGTGAGTTCCTCTCTCCTGTGACAGATGGTCTTGAGATTGACAGAGTACAACATGATGATCTAGTTGATCAAATATGGGAGTTACATGGGACAATTGATGATAGTAGGAACATTACACGACACTATCCTTGGGATCCTGGTAGAATGGTGTATTCGTTGCTATTGAGATTGTTTGAGGACAAGCAATTTCAGGGAGGGTGGATTGTAATGTCCCCCATTTCGGCATGATCTTGTTTGATGGTGGTTAGCCTATTACTCAGACTCTCATAGGCTGACAGGATTGGGTTAGAGGGTCAATGGCCTTATTTGGTGGGTTTTGTTGTTTCCATTCCTTGAGTTTAGTCTTTGGCTCACAGCTGGCCTTGGCAGTGCAATGATTTACAGCTTTTGACGGCACGTCGATATACTGAATTATGAGGGAGATATTAGTTTTTTAGTGTATTAAAGTGTTTTACTTTATTTAATGGAATATTATAAATTCAACTTGATTTTATAATAAAGTGATCACTTAAATTTATTTAAGTGATAAATTTAAACAAAAAAAACTTTATTGAAAAGGGTGCCCAATATTTAATTATAAACTATTGGAAAGTGTAAAATACATTTAAATGTATTTTATAATGAAAGTGGTGTCACTTTTGGGAATGTGTGCCTTTTTGAGCATATAAGGCAGCTAAAGGGAAATTCAAACTCTATTATTGATTATTTGACATTTTCTCTGGATTTGGCTAAATACGTGATTTCTCTGAGACAAGGGTTTCAAGGAATTTCATCTTTGGAGAACTACAATTCTTCACAGATTGGTGATTGTGAGATTGTGAAAGATCAGTTCAATGCTTGCATCCATGGGAGCTTCACTTCAGGAGTTCTATAGTGTTTCAAACAAGATATTCTGTACAGGTTCTTTTAGTTTACAATAAGGAAGAGGGCTTCTCCATCAGAGACATCTCCTTCAGGTTCCTCTTTAGTTTGCAATTCTCATTACTAGTTTCTTGCCTGGTCGTACATTTCAGCCTTGGGAAACACACCACCAAGAGGTTAGGCGTGTGAAGCTTCTTGCTGAATCGCCTTCTTTCTTGCATCCTTTTGTACCCCTTTCTTGATGTCCACCCTTCAAGACTGCTTGCATCCAGTTTCTGTTGGGGAGAAGTCAGGGTTGTAGCTCCGACGTCCTATTTTGCCAGTTTTCACCATTTCTGGCTGGCAAGCTTGGATAATTTCTTAATTAAATATTCTAGAGGCTTACGGGTACATTTATTGTTTTGAAATCTTATTGTTAGGGTTATTTAATACTCTTTGCATTTACACTCGATCAATATTAGCTCAGATTCTTATTTTATGAGCTTTTATATGTTGTAGCCCCTTCTATTTCTCTCTAGAAAATTCTCTAAAAAACTTAAAACACAAAAGACAAGCCATTTAACATAGGGGTTTGAGAGAGAGCCAGTTGGGCTCATCACAAATTATCACAAACAGATTTAACAATGTCATTAAAATATTCCTCATTAGCAACTACTTCTCTGCTAGAATGCCTAGCTGTCTTACAATGGTACATTGGAATCTCATATCCACATACATAGATACATAAGTGCTCGCTTGCATTAAACTGTAAATAATTATCAGGATTGTTCAAATCACTAATTTTCTGCCACATGAAATAATTTGGGCATTCTTGTGTTAGATCTAAATATAGATGATCGAGGGCCAAGCATGTATGTTTTATTTAGATTGGAATATTCATAAATATACATAGTTCTGTCTTGGGCTTTCTTCACAAGATTATTCATCACATATAGCATGGGGAGAAGACTATCTAAAGTCAAGAGTGTCTCTATATCTCTTAACCTATGTAAGAGGTCAAGAGCTGTGTCTACTATGTTGTGATGCTCATACATCACTCCAATCAAGGATTGATATTCTGAAAGAACTCGTTGCGTTGGTCCATGCAGGGAGATCCATCTAGTATCGACATCCTTGAGAAGCTTGTTTGCTGGTGTTATTCCCTCAGCAAAATTTCAAAATCCTGTGAAATGTTTGGGACTTCGAAAGAAGTATGCGTAGATCTCATGGACTAGATTTTCAACTTTTGATACTGTAGGAAACTTGCTTACAATTTTGAATGCTAAATTCATTCTGTGGGCCATGTAGTGAATGCCAAGAATGTATGGTGCACAAGTATTTTGGAACTTTGTTCAAACACTGCTCCTTTGACCTTGCATCACTGCAGCTCCATCAGCTCCTACACACACCAACTTTTGGGTAATTGTGAACTCATCCATACCTGCAATTTCATTCAAATATTTCTTGACTAGTTCAAATAGATTTTGCGATGTTGAACTGTCCTTCATTTTATGAACACAAAGAAGACGAGTTTGGCGAACATGTTGTTCTACAATATACAAATGCATACAGACCCAAGAAGTATTGTCTATCATAGTAACTTCATTTAAAGATAATGCAATGAAGTTAGACTCTTTTACTTTCTCCTTTAAATCTTCCTTTTCCACTGTAACAAGATAGTTTTCCCATTCCCATCCAGCATTTATTGACCAATGTGAGAAGGGAAAGTGAGGAACACTCAAAAAAGATAATAAACTAGAATATTTTGGGTAGTTTGTCATAGGACACCCTCTGGACAAAATATGAGAAACAACACTCATCTAAACAGTTTTTGACAGATTTACTCCTTTCATTGCTTTTCCAAATTGAGCCTCAAGTGTACCTTGACATGCAACAAGCTTCAACATTCTTTTCTTATGCTCTTCATATTTTACAAAATAATTAACATGAAGACGTTCTTCCTTTGATTTCCATCGTATGACTGATTGTTCCTTTCCGTCTATGATTTTTTTTCATAAACTTCATCGATATGCTTTTCTATAGTGTTAAGCTTTAGCTGCAACTTCTTGTCTCTTCCACATTTCCAACTACAAATTGTACACTTACATTTTGTTTCTTTTTCAATATTATTTTCTATCCCCACTGGTATAATGAATGGGTACTTTGAAAACCAACCAAGTTGAAAATTCCTTGTCATTTCCCACTCACGCCCCATTTTTTATTTGCCCTTTCTTTTCTTGCTACCAACATCATCCTGATCCAAGTCAATTATCTCATTCTAGATAACTAGGGTATCCCTTGGAACATATTCTATGGTATTTCCATCCTCATTTGATACATTTTGATTTAACTCAATTACAATCTCACCTTGACCTTCCAGTGGTGGTGAGGTATTGTGAATGTCTTCTTCATTAATATTTGGTGGAAGAGTTGATGATGTAGCTCCATCTTGATCTGATGGATCAAAAGCATTGCCAATTCCAAAGTAAGACTGTATGGTACCTCTAAGTTTTGGGTGTTTGGATGGCCTCCCAGTCCCTTCACTACCCTAAGGAGTCTTACCCTTGTTGTTCGACATATTGATCTCTCACTTCGAATAAAAGCTGGAAACAAATGTCTTCTTGGTTAAGAAGGACAAAGAATATAGATCCCATTCCCTAATCAATATCATCTTTAAGATTGAAGCAAGAGTGGAAAAGAGATAAAAAAATCTTATTATTATAACTAATAACACTATGAAGAAATGATCACTCACCTTTAAGTCTACATTTTCGGCTTTCGTTGACTTCCGAATCGAGAACATCAGAACTGAACAAAATGTGTAAGAATAAATGGAAATTTCGATTGTATTTATATCAATCCATATTTGGAAAATTCCATGGGATTTTTAAATGGTATATTAAAAACTTGGCAAATCCCGCATGCTTATACAACAATATGTTGTAATTTTCAAGGTGAAATGTGTCCTCAAATGTAATTATTTTTTAATGTTACTCGTGAAATAGGTCCTCATAAGCAACTATTTATAAATTTTAATTGGCGAAATCGGTCTTCACAAGCAACTATTTATAAATTTTAATTGGTGAAATGGGTCTTGATACAATGTTGTTTTAATAGTATTGGATAATATGTAGGTGTTTTATTACATGCTTCCAGGATTCTAGGCAAAAATATTAATCGGTCCATTTGAAACGTGTAGTTTGTTATGGTGAATTTATTTCTTAAATATGCTTCATAAAAAAAATCGTTGGCGAATGGACATGCATTGGACTAATAGTTCATAAAATACGAGTGATTTGGACATCCTGTCGGGTGTGATTAATTCACCAATTTTGACTGGGACGATTTCTAGAATTCACCAATTGGCGAAGATTCACCACTAAAGTTTTTCTTGATTGTTGTATTTCAATTATCAAGACATTGTTCACTATCTACATTGTATATCAAACATCACATTTTAATACAAAATGCCTAAGTAGGACTATTTTATATTAATCCACCATTGGTATTTAATTAAAATATCATGTTTAACAAATTATTAATTTAGCAAACAAACACATTAGGAATAAACACAAATCTTTAGCCTCATATAGCATAAGTAATTTAAAACTAATAAACTACTTCCAAATTACAATGAAACAAGACAAGTACTAGTATATCCAAATATCTTTAAGATGACAAAATGAGGACTATTATTATCCTTCGCCCTTAACAAAATGTTGGCTTGAGCATAAACCAAAAGAATAATGAATAATAAATAGAATATCACATTAAGTTTCTCAAACAATATATCACAATAATAAACAATCAAGTAAAAGGAGTAGGCTATTATTTTTGGAAGATGTCTTCATCTTCTAAGGTAGCACCTCTCTTACCAAACTCTTATAGAACCTTCACTTGAGAAACTATCCTATTTTGAAGTTTGACCCACTTGGAATCTGAAATCCTGATGGGATCCATGTGAAACTCCCATTGGGAATCCACTTATAAAACTTTCTAGTCAATCATGTGTGGAAGATCATATATATTTCTTTAACAAAGAAAGATGGAAAATATTATGAACATTAGAAAGTATTAGTGGTAGAGAAATATAGTAAGCCACACATTTAATCTTTTCTAAGATATTAAATGACCCACATGAGAAGAAAATTTGGAATCATTTCTAAATTTGATTGAAATCATCTTCAAAAAGCACCTTGTCTCACACTTCAAATTCTCTAGTAACTCTCTTAAGGTCTACATTATTTTTTATATGTTGCTTCTTTGAATATCTCCTTGATAATATGAGTTTGTTGATTATACCCCTAAAGCATGTTAGATTCAAATACCATTCAATTCTCCAAACTATCTCAACCTATAGGTGTACTAGATTTTCTTTTTCACAAAACTTAAAATAGAATATAACTTGCTTATAAATCACATTTCAGGCTTCCCAATTTAACTTCACTCATAAAAAAATTCAAGGATACTCATATACAACAATTAAAAATAGTTTGTTAATATATCTTCTTAAATATCCTATTGGTATCCATGAATTCATTTATCTTTGACTTTGAAGTGTGAATTTGAACATGTCATGGAGCCACAAGTTTAGCTTCCAAGATTTTCATCTAGAATCATTTATTTTCTAAGTGTCACTTGCATCATAAGATCCATGATATTTCAAGTTTGATTTGACTAATCTTAGTTATAATGCATAAGAAAAGTGTCACTTGACCATTATTATTGTCTTTTATTTTTTTAGCATCATTTGACAAATATAAGACTCCTAAAGTAATGAGTCATCTCATAACTTATTTTTCCACTCTTATTTGTAAGTTAGATACAATGGCATTGTATGCAATACCACAATTAGGGTTCACTACCCTTCTTTTCACTTGAAATATTAGATTTAATTTCAATCTTCATCAACCCTTATTTTCATAAATCTAATTTAAGGTGGCGATAAAAGAATTGGAGATTTTAATAACCATGAGTGACTTTAACTTACTCTTCTCATTGTTTTTCATATTAGGTTCATGGCCATGTCTAGTTTCAATAGGTAACCATGTGTTTCCAACATTAAGTTTGTATGCAACTAAACTAAATAGATCACCCTAGACCTAGTTGTTGCGAGGTGTGCACCCTTGGTCTCCTTGTGCTGTGAAGTGAAATGCTTGGGTTTGTGACATGGCTTAACCACCTCCCATGGATTCATTAACTCTGGTCATTGTATCAAGAATTAATAGGTCGATATTTTGGGGCAATGAAAACCGTCTATGCAACAATTGGTATCAGATCCTAGGTCACAGGTTCAAACCCCTCACTTGCATTGGGGGGATTGTTGCAAGGTGTGACCCCTTGGTCTCCTTGTGTTGTGTATTTCAGTGCTTAAGTTCATGACATGGATTAACTGCATCCCATGGGAGCGGGTGCATGGAAACGGGTAGCCAATTTGTGGCCACTTTTCAAAAAAAGTTTTGAAAAGTCATAACGCAAGCCCGTTATAACACGCTCGCATTATGGATTGTTGTACCAAGCCTCAGTCTTAGCAACAACAAGCCAATAACGTAAGCGCACTATAGCACCCTCACGTTATTGCATGTTAAAAGCAAAAAAAAATTGAAACTCTGTCATTTTGATTTCGACTATTTTTTCTTCTCCTTGCGGCCAAAACCCCGATTTTTTGTGCTCGCATTCTAGGAGGAGACATTCTACAAAATTATTCACCAACAATTTCTATTTCTTCACAACAATGGTGCCACGATGAGGAGGAGGTGTGAGAGGTAAGGATTGTTTTCTTTTTCTTTTGAATTTGTTATTTTTAGGTTAAATTTGTTAGTTTTAGGTTGAATTTGATATATATTTGTTTGAATTTTTAGGACATACAAATCAACCGGCAAACCCTCAAAATCCTGAACAAGAAGAGCAACCAAATCCTCAAGAAAAAAATCAACCACAACAACAACCTCCTCCACCAATCACTCAACCCTGTCCTAGCACTCAACAAAATTTAATGAGTGAAATTGAGAACAACAAAAATAAAATTGAGGATTTAATCAATAGGTTGAGTGATCCAAATGGTTCAACTGTAGAAAGAATGACCCTAGAAAGTTCATTGAAAGATATGTTAACAAATGTAGATTTAATTAGAAAAGAAATAATTGGATGGCAAGATAGGAGGCAAGTAGCTAGGGATTATTATGTGAATAAACTATCATATAAATATGTAAAGGATTTAAAAATTACAAAAGGTGATTTGTGCTCTTTATTCATTGATCAACGCACAAATCAAAATCTTACCCTCAATGCGAAGAGGTTTCCTATTCATTGGTGCCACCACCAACAGCTTAGGAACCAATTTTATGATAGGTGGTACATGGTCTTCGATTACTCACCGTGTAACAATTGCGAAGTCCCGCAATATTTCCTTAGGAAACTATACAGTGAGTTCATATTCAATAAAATCCTAAATTATTTTGATATGAGGGATTTCTAGGGGAGAGTTGGGGGGTTAGCCCGGGATGGACCCGGTGCATAGTCGAATCCTACGCGATAAGGTAGACGAGCTCTCGCTAGGCCACCTCGTGAGCACGCTGTTATGCCTTTTGTCGTGAAGGAAAGTGCTGATGTAGAGACATTGCAGGTGATCAACACTTTGAACCAAAGTGCCATCTATCATACTAGCCCTATTCTACAATGCTATCCAGGGGAGTCTTCGAGTGGTGGCCTTCGAACCCATGTGTGTCAATCTTGCAGGGCAACTTGTTCATATGACCCCACCGACACTCAGGATGCTGCTACACAAGATCCGTCTACAGCTATGGAGATGGAGAGGGCAACTGACATTTTGCATGAGGCATATGGCATTGATAGTCAGGTAAAAGTTAACATGTTCATTGAATTTAATTTATTAAATTTTGATTTTGAAATGCAAGATTAACTAAAAATGTTTTATGATTTTAATAAAATTGTAGGGTCATAATGTTGAGACTAGATACACCGGCCCACCACCTACTTATTTTTGTAGTACACCTATCACTGGGGTATGTAACTAGTAAACAATTATAAATTTATTACATGTTAATAGAATTGTTTTACGAATGGTATTTTAATATGCGATTTTGGATGTTGAACAGGATAATATTGGAGGTTTCGAGGGAACACTTCCTAGTGGCAATGGATTTACTCAAACCTACACAGAGGTAATAGAATAAAGAGTTTAACTAATGAATTTTACTTAATAGATTTGTGTAGTTTATATGCACATCGTTGATTATGTTGAATCATTTTTTGTTTTATTTTCAGATGTTGCAAGCCGAAACACCTCTGAATGTGATGAGGGCAATGGAGATTGGTGTGTCATCTGCTATACAATCCTCGATGGCTCTGACAGGGGAGGTATGAGGCAAATTAGTAAATTTTAATTTACATTCATTGTTATAGATATTACTTCACTAACTCATTTGATTGCAAAATCTGATGAAAAATTTCGACGATAGCTATATAATCAGATGTATCGTTGGGCACTTGTGCGGATTTTCATTTTTTTAAAATTTAGCCCTGACGTTTGTCGGAATTTTGACGAACCTTATTTTTCATCTACGTTTCGATGAAGATATTTCACCAAAATTTTGATGGACTTGCAAAGTTAAATTGTGGTGGACATAAATACAAATGAGCTCGACTATTTATTGCGACAGTGTTTTGCTCGACGATTTTCTTGGGTCGAAAATCAGAAAAAACTCTAGAAGATATCACCAGGTTGAGGGTAGTCATTATCTTTTTCCAGAATTCATTTGTGAAGTTAGATTTGTACTTCCAGGTTTGAAAATAATATTTTAAAGCAACATCTCATCAGATTTCATTTTTAGTCTTGTGCATTTTCAGAATTTCATTTCTACATTTTAGACCTGACTTCACAAATTCTTTATAAGGGAATTGTTTATAACTGATGAAAAATTCTTGATGGATTTGGACAAAGATTATATTTGCAAGGTTTCAATTTTAACCCTAATGATCAATTTTCAATAGATTTGGGAGCCATAACTAGATAATATCAAAGGTGTTGGTTGTTTTTTACTGTAACCAAGTTTATCTTCTAGACACATAGCATATAAAATCTCAGATAATACTGCCTTACAATACCATCAATCTATATTCTAACCCAATACTACTTATCAAATCCTTATATGAACATATTCACCTTATAACCTCACTCAAGCATTTTAATTAATTCCTTGAATTAAAGCCAAAATGAGAATTACACACACCATAACAGTGAGATGAACAGAATAACCCTTGATCATTTTATTCAAGATAATAATATATTCATACAATGGAGAGACATGAGCTTGAAATGAGTAATTTTCATTCAGATGCTAGTACTATCTTGAAAATTAAGTACCCATGAAACTAAAACCTACAACAGAATGACACCAAACCTAAGAATAGTATCTTCACTATAATATCAGGCTCTTTACAAATTCACTCTGCAACTTCACTTAGACTCGACCTAAATATATCTAACTTGCTAACCTGTATTTTTGGTCCTAAAATCCTTCTTATAGGGAAAATGAAGGAGCAACAAGCATCAAACCAAAAATACACTTGTCACTAGTCACTTGGACTGCCTTATGACATTTCAAAAATTGGTTACAATAGCTGAGTCTTTGGAGAATATTCTTGTTCATCTCGTCCACTAGAGAATAACTGTTGCATTTTCCAAACTTTGAAAACTTGCACCAAAACTGCCACCAAGACATAGCCAAAATTTGTTATAACCATAACTGCTAAGCTGTTAACTACCGGTTGTGGACTCTGTCCCATTCTTCTTTAGTCAAGTACTTGTCTACCCATCCTTGATATTCCTCATCCGTTGGCCAATTAAAATTTACCACCTCATTTACCTTGGCATTGTAAGGTGTATACTTTACTGCTACTTGATTCACCTCCCTTTCAAAAGATTCCAAAAATGTGCCAGTGTTAATGATTTTATCCATACTACTCACCAGCATGTCATAATCTGAGTCATCACAAATCAATTTGATTTGTGAATTGATGATTTCATCTACCCTATCCTGCCATTGCTGTAATGATCTAAGATTTCCTTGGGCATCTACAATATCTGGTAAAGATGTGTTACTCCAGTCATCAAAAATCTTTACCAACTCTTTAATCCTCCTACTCAAATCATCAAGTAAGGCCTGGAAACCTTGCAATGACTTCACAAATTCTTGAGTAGGCCTTAATTGTTGAGGCCTATTAGCTGCATCAAATCTAGAGGTTTTATACATAACATCTAAATCATAGGCCCTAGGGATCCATTTCTCAATTAAAGGCAAAACTAATTCCTGATCCCTGGTTATATTTTTAATTGAATCCAAAAATAAAGAATATAAAGAACAGACAGATGACAATCTACCATCAACTCTCTCATTCAGGTGCCTCAAAACTGAATCTACAACCTCATTTTTCTTAACAACTACTCCCTCCTCACTTGCTTTTAGAGCTTCCTATAGCTTTGTAATCTTATTAAGCATTTTCTTTTTGGTTGGATCTACAGAGTACTCAACCTTCTTTTCAATTGGCTCTAATGAAGGACTGGGAGTAGGAGTCTGGATGGGAGATCCCAGAGTGGAAACAATTGGAGAAGCTAGGGGTACTGACCTTGATGTTGAAGGTAAGGCTAGGGTACTTGGAGCACTAGAAGACTCCCCCACATGCCTGTACTTCAGCCTATCTACTTCAGTCTGCAGCTCAACATTTCTTTGCTACATTCTACTATATTCCTTTATAATGATATTGTACTTCTCCATCAGACTTTTCTTCTTAGCTTCTTCTCTTTCAGCTATCTTTTGGGCCAATTTGGCCACATTCACAATCAAGTTTGTAGCTTATGTGGTTGAGGTTTCAGAATCTCTTTTGATAATCAACTCTCCCCTCAAGTTTGAGCTAATATCAGTAACATTTGGATTTCTACCCTGAGGTGCCAATGCCCAAATAGCCAGGGTCTCATACTCTTCATTGAAGGCTAAATCTTGGAGTACTACCTTGACCTCTTCCTCGGTGTTCTACATTAGATGTTTGGAGTTTAGGATAGCATTGAATGCTACATCTGCTATGTCCCATTTAGGAAGAATTAGAACACCAGCCTGGGTTACCAGCTTTCTTCCTTCCTCAGAAGTGATGCTTTTGAACTCATTCATGAGTTCAACCTTCACCTCATCATCATTTTCTTGATCAGACCAATCAGGCCTTGATTCTCTTCTCTCCTTGCATTTGGCCTGGTATTCCTCCAACTTCATCCTCCATACTAGTTGCAAGAATACAAGAGTCTTCACAAATGCATCATCATCCAAGAATGCCTTGCATGCTTCCATTCTGGCATCTTGTACACACTGGCCTTTTACATCCATATCAAATAATACCAATTTAGTTGATCTAGGAGGGGATGGAATACCAACCTACATATCTTGATCAGTAGCAATTATTTCCTCCATCAGAGCATCATGTGTTTCTTCAAGTCTTTGCCTCTTTGGGATTGGCTCTGATGGTGATAGTGTAGGATCAGCCTGAGGTGGAGAATCCAAATCAATTATTTTAACACCTCCAGGTGCTCTGATCTTTGGTCCTGAGTGAGTTGAGGCTTTCATCACCTACTTCCCCTTCTTATCCTCCTCCTCCTCACTGCTATTGTCATTCCTTTTCCTCTTGTAAAGAGTCCAGCTCACAGTAGGCTGATAGGTTGGACTTGTTTCTTCAGGCCTCACCTCTGGTCTCTGAATACCGAAATCCAAATCCAAATTGACCTTCTTGGTCATCAGAGTGTTCATGATTTCTCTAAAATTATCCATCAATAAATCAACATTCTTGTGGAATGGAGTAAACTCCATCAATGGATCATACTTGGGATCCATTTTATGTACTGCAACCAATAATTTTTCATAGGCAATCCACTTCTCCTTATTCAGCTCCTGTTTATTCAATTCAAATTCATTCTTGATTAAGTCTTCAAACAAATTAAATTCATGGTAAAACTTGTCACCCTTAATTTGTTGCCTAAATAAGGAAAAGAAACCCTCTGGATCATGTTGCCACCTAGAACCACTCCTCAAGTGAAATTTATCAAAGTACCTCTCAAAATCAACCCATCCACCCTTGGAAAAAACAAAATTTGATACAATGGTGTAATCAGGGAAGAGAGTACCTTTTCCCTTCCTTGTTAGGTTGTCCTCATGGATACAACCTATTTGCCACATGACTTCAGAAAACCCCATTCTGGATGGCACATTGAAAGGGAGAATATGTGGGGCTCCCTGGAAACCATATACTCTTAAGATAGTGCTGGCATGGTACAAAATGATGTCACCCCATTCGTGACAAACCTTTAAATCTCGCTTCCTCCCCTTAGGCCTGAGAAATTCATGAAGATCCCTAGGAACCCTAGGCACATTAACAATTAGCCAAGCCCTAAGCCTGGAAGCAAATAAATTATCAAATTGCACATAACTGGCACTTCCCCTATTGTATGACAGGTCTGCAGTCTAGATCTGTACTAGTAACCTTTCCCCATTTATGTCCTACCTTAACTCCATCCTTTTTGAAAATAAGTCAGAATTCTTATACAAAAACATATACATAAGCAATGAATACTAGAAGAAAGGATTTCTAGTATCTCCAACTTGCAATTTCAGTAATCCATCATGCATCTTTTTTGCTAGAAAAGATGCAAAATCATATATTACGAAGAAATTTGGGTGTTGTATTTGGGCCCCCATGAACATATATGCAATGGGCATAACAGTTTTTGGGCTAAAACCCAAAATCTGGCAGAGTGAGTAGAAAGTAGCCGAAAAATGGTTGGAAAAGTAGCTTAGCCTGAAAGGCTCCTTGTCATTGGGACTGATGTAAACTGTAGAACTGCCTGCCTTTTCTAGATGAGGAGGAAGCAGCTTCAACCTAAACAATGGCTTTGATCTTGTGTATTCTTGCTTCATTTCCTCGAGATCAATTTGAACCAAGAATGGACTTGGTTCACTTAAATCAAACACCTGTTGGATTTCTTCTTTTCTTATACTCAACAAGACTCCTCCATCATTATCCCTAATCACCCTAGTGACAGGGTCATACTGTGCTGCCACAATCCTGAGCAGGTCCACATCGAGGAATACATTCGGCACTAACAACCTCCCCATGTCATATCTCCAGGAATTAGAGAAAGGGTGAGGTAAATTGCGCTGTCCATACTAGAGCTTGAACATGTCTACACCTGTCATAGGAACCCTAGCATCTGCAATGTTATAGTTTTTTACATACTAGTCCCTCACCTAGGGTTCTTCCATTCATCAAAACCACACCCCTCCTTTTATCATTTGTAGAAAGTGGTAATTGGTTGAGGAAATCATCATACAAATTCCTCTATAGATAATCCACATGGTTGGAGTGTTGCTTCAGTGGTGCCATCTCAAATAAAATAGGGTTTCTTTAAAATTCGAACCTTGAACAACTAGGGCTACTTAAACAATGAAATTATAGTAAAACTTTGCAATCTCGCACAATTCAATCAGACCAGTAACCCTACTTTAATAATCAACAAACCCTTTGACTAGCTTATCACAATTCTTCACAAAACCACAACCAAAGCAATAAAACATTTCAAATAACAACTCACGGGATATGCTTCGCAGAAGACCAAATTATCGCTGTGATTACTCAAAAATTCATCGTTGGCTCTGTAACTAACTTGTGAGGATGCTTGAATGTTGTGTGATGAAATAAGATGAAAGAAACATGCTTTATATCGCTCAAATTGGGCCATCAAACATCTCATCCGCCATTAAAGCTGTCATTCATCCCATGCCAATGACTCCAATAGCATTTGATGCAAATTTAAATTCCAACCGTCAATCTTTTACTTTCGTCATATCATCGAATGAATACCTTCAAAAGGCTGATGTAATCACCATCTCAGCACCGAGGGCCCACCATAGTATGCAATGTCAAAGGAAGTACACGTGGTGCTTGCTTGTGATATCGCAATCCATAAACATCCTGCATCTTCCGATCACGTGATGGCAGGCAATCGTTGATCTCCACCACCGGCAATCCTGTTCATCTATATCATTTCTCAGCATTGGAAATAATTGTCGAGCAACTTTTTCACCTCGATTATAACACATTCGTCAATTATGAGCATGTGCATCCTTCAACTGCTTTAGTAACCTGCTAGATAATGTATTAAAACATTGACGCATATAATAAAGCATTTTTATTATTCATTCGATACTGCTAGCTAAGACACATGGCACCTGCCCATGATATCGTGATTAGTTGAAACTCTATGGTGGGGGCATCACGGGATCGCGGGGAATGGCTAAGATTAATCGATGGTTGATCAATGGTCAATTAAACATTCCCTGTAAAATAAAACATTTATTAATACGAAGGAAGGGGACACCACCTACGCCAACAACAAACGATGGCTTAAGGTTGTTTTGAAACATGGGGCACGGGCTGACCAAAACTTAGGAAATAATAAAATCTAGGCAAAACATTTAACTCAGTTATAAAAAGGGGCCTGACCTAGACGATGTAATGAGGCATAAGTCTTTTTAACACCCACTCCAAAAAGGTAATAGTCAAATAGATTTTACCCAAGGTTTTACAATAGGACATTAGGATTTTTTAGGAAAGCCAAAGTAAAACCTAATCTTAACATCCTCCTAAACAATGTAGCAAACTAGGACAAGGGCGAACACAAAATGAGATTCAAAGATGAAATTTGAAATTCCATCAAAAGGCATAGGGATAGCTATAGAGTCAAATAGATATCAAGATTCAAGCCTAGATGGTTGAACAAAGAATTGGGAATGTTTGATAGTGGATAGTTAGAGCCATTTAGCTATGATATTTTTGAAGACTACTTCATAAAGATGTATTTTTTCCTTTGCCAAGTTTCAAAAATAGATTTTAGACCTTAGATGCCAGTGTCTTATAAAAGTAGTTATGGTATATCTGTTACCTGGAGTTCTTGAATTCATCTTGACTCTATACAAATGTATCTATTTTTTATTTGAACAAGAAAGAAAGAAAGCAACCAATTTGTAAATATTATGATATTTAGAGCAACAAAATAAAAAATGAAAAAATGAAGGTCAAGGCCTCTCTATTTTTCTCAGTTCATTTAATTTTTTTAGATGTTGCCAAACATCTAGCAAGCTATAACTATCATGCAGGTTATATGATTTCTATTTGTTTTGTACTTGGAATAGTTTAGAAGATGAAATTGTCTCCTCATGTAGAAGTATAAGCTGCCATATTCCTTCAGAAGTTGGTACAAGAATCAAAAGATGAACCTGTCAAATTGGAAACCAAACTTTTTGTTGTAAGAAGAATTGATTTTGACATGAATGGCATGTTGTAACAACTTTATTAAGTAATACAATTTATTTAGTTATTTGACAATTTGGTGATTTGTGTGTAGATATGCTACCATATGAAACTGAGTGGAAAAGAGCACTCCTTACCTTATCAAGTAATATCTAGGTAAGATGTTATAAAAAATAACTTGTGCTTTTAGTGAAGTTGGTCAACCTACTCATTCTTTTGCATGCTTAATTTTTTCCTTTTGGATTGAGATACTTATGATAAATTTTTAACTTTCTTTGCAACCTGTGTATTACCCTCTCAAGTTTTTAACTGGTTAAAAGCAATCTCTTATAAAGGATATAAAATTCCTTAGTACTTTAGATTGTCCTTTATGTTAAGGGAGGCATCTGACTATTGTTTATATAATTCAACTTTATTTGAGAGTAAGCATATTTAATCTCTATGTGGTAGATTAAGACACTAAAATGATATCATCCTTATTCAGCTATACACTAATTTTTGTCAGATGTATGTAATAATTAAGGAAGATGCTTTCATTATTCCCTTAATGGATTGAACTTTCAAGGAGGCCATCTAATAGTGTTGCCTATTGATATCCAAAGCAGGGATGTGAATAAGACTGATGACTATGTAGGCTATATTGTAGATAAAATTCATAGATCTTTTAACTTTATCAAGGCATATAATAGGGTGGTCCACTTCAAATGAAACTCTTTATTATGCCATACTATTTTATTTCCATAATTCATTTGTGAAGTCAGATTTGTACTTACAGGTTTGAAAATCATATTTTAAAGCAACGTCTCATCAAATTTCATTTTTAGACTTGTGCATTTTGAGAATTTCATTTCCAGATTTTGTTGTGCAAGTTCAGTATTTTGATTTTAGGATTCTAACAGTTGGAAATCATAGTAAAATCAGAATTTAATAATTTCTGGAATTATCATTTTAAAGTCTTTTTTGGGGTCATTAACTTTAGACTATCTTCTCTTTTGCAGGGGTAGTTGCATGCCGAATTTTTTTGGTGTAAAATATCATAATTATTAGATTTTGTTACCTGTCTATGATTAAAAATTATTGGAGTGTGAGTTTGATATTTTTTGAAGATCTAAATATTCAAGCTTGGTAAAGAAAAATCATGTTAGATAATATTAGTCTAGAACAAAATGAAGAGTCACTTGATAGATTGTGGGCTAGATTGAAAAGAAAGGGTGATGGGAAATGTTATTGTCCTTGCAATAATTGCAAGGGCTTAAAGACGAGAAGACTTTTAATCACAGCAGCTGAGAAACATTGTAGGCATCATGGTCATGTTGAAGGGGGCATGGTTTTCATCCATTGGTAAGTTGTTTATTATATGTGTTTATATTGATTGAATTTGTAAATGTTTATATTGTTTTAACATTTGATATATATATATATAAAATCACTTGATCATGATCATGGTTTATTTGTGTCTATCATTATTATAAAGGTGGGGCACCCAAGGCACATGATATGGATTATCACGGCCCAAAGAATGAGGTTTTTCAAGCGGAGGAACATGGAGCTGTGAATATTGAAGATGAAGTTAATGATCCTATAGAAGAAGATGATCATGCACCAGAAAAAATAGTTGAAGATGATGGTACAAATACATTGATCCATGACACATGTAGTGGCACAGCTGATCATGTTGATAAAGATGACTTTGATGATGTTCATGATTTACTTGTACTTGAGAAGGCATATGAGCCCCTTTGTGAAGGCTCCCAAACAACTCTTCTCTCTGTTGTATTATTGCTAGTGAACTTGAAGGTTATGAATGGTTTATCCAACATAGCAATCTCAAGGATGTTAAGGTATGTCATATATGTCATCTTTTTTCATCTATTTTAATTGTTGTTAGTTCATTGCTAGTAAATAAAGGATGAAGTATGTACCATTAATATTATTTATATGAAAAAAATATTTTTTGTTGTAGATTGATTGGTGAATTTTTGTAACCACCATCAAATATTTTACCTTGCTTCGAGATTTATCTGGCATTATGAAAGATATTGGAATGGAGTATCAAGCAATACATGCATGTCACAATGATCATATTATATATCATAAACAACATGAATTTGCAACAAAATGCTCAGAATGTCATATCAGTAGATATCAAACATATCAACTAACAAAAATGGTGCCTCACAAGGTTCTTCGTTATATTCCCATTATTCCACATATGCAACAATTATTTAGGTGTGAAAGCTTAGCGCAATTTATGGGTTACCATGCACGGAATAGAAGTGGAGATGAAATTATTCGAATGCCTATGGATGGTTATGAATTTAGGGACATGGAGGAAAAATGGCCACACTTTAAAGAAGAACCTCGTAATCTCAAGCTTTCATTGGCAGCGGACGATGTCAATCCATTTGGAGAGCTGAGATTTATTTACTCGGTGTGGCCTATTTTTGTTATCAACAATAACATTCCTCCATGGATTGCAATAAAGAGGGAGCACATAATGTTGGCAATGATTGTTCTAGGTATTTGTTTACATCAATTTTCTTTAACGTAGTAGCATCTCATTTGTCTTATTTGTTGCATAATGACTTATATGTTTTTTCATTTAATAGTCATGTACATTAATTTATGTATATTTCAGTAAAATGGTTATAATAATTATGTAATATTTATGTTCATTCAACTAGGTAAGTACCAAGTTAAAGTTATGAATGTATATATTGAGTGTAACACCCCTCCATTTTTCTCTTTTGATCGAATAGTGTTTTGTTTGGTTATGTCTTATTTTCTGTTAGTAACTTGACTATGGTACTCGGTTACTATTTGATCGCTATCTGTAAAGTGATGTGAATGTGATATTTTGATGTGATAATACTATATTCTGATGTTATCATTATGACATGCTTTATATTAGCATTGCGAACATTTGAATTAATGATGTTAGATTCATCAGTTAGTAATAATGTATTGGTAAAGGGGATGGTATCGCAATACTCGCTTGCGAGTGCCCTGCAATTCCGCAATTTCCTCTTCACGATGTGTTTTAAATTATGACATATAAATGCATGTGGATATACTCTTTGTTCGCAGGTTGACAGATACAAGACATTGACTCCACCTGGTTTTACAGGTTTGAGTGTGTCCATTGCCCAACGACATTTGATTGGGAGATAGTAGCTAAGTTTTTCGTGCCAAGTCATCACCCTGGTCATAGTGTGTCATCAGGTTTTAGTCGGGTTAAGTTGCTTTAATGTTGTTCAATTTGCCTTGATTTTATTTAATTGCAAGTTGAAAAGGGTAATTAAATGGCTCTATGTATTTAAGTGGTTGATTAAATTAATCTGGGTATTATGTTGGAAGATGTTATTTAATTAATAAAGTAATTTAATCTTGGATTAGATTCATTTTATTGAATTAAATAAACTAGCACTTGCACCTATAGAAGGTTCAAGGAATATGCCGATAGACCAATATAAGTAGTTATATTATAAATACTAGATTAATAGAGGTAGTTATATCATGAATCTGATGGATGTTTAGCTTTAACTTTTTTTTAAAAGATTTTAAAAATAGTATTTTCATTTTCTACCTACCAGTATTTTGAAATTAACAAAAAGATATAACAAGTTTATTGGTTAAACATAAATGTTTATCCAAAGTATTTATCTACACAACATACAATCAAAACTTAACACATAAAAATAACATATAAAATAGAGAACACAAGCCATTTAAAATAAAGTTAAAATTCTATTCTAAAATTTAAAATATTTTTATGTTATAAATATGAATTTATTTATGCTACTACTTACATTTATCTTTCGATACAACCCTGTTATTAAGAAAAAAGTGGACTATCATAAAATGAGACGAACCATTAATTTCACTTAAAATGAGATGAACCAAAAACAATCTCCCAACAACTATTGCTTCAAGCTGATTTCTCTACCATTTATCGATGCAACATTTGTGGTTACCAGGACACCTTATATGTCCACTCCCTTCGCTAGTTCTTTTAGAGAATGTAATACTTATGGCACAATAGAATCAATCTTTGGCAACACAGTCATGGTTTCCCAAAACTAAATGATTTTTGTGAGAAGGCTGATACATAATCAGAAGAATACCATTACTGCTCACAGCAGGAAAGATCCTAACCAAAACACGGGAATTTCCATTCAAAACTGTAGAGTTTTGGCTGCAAGAGATCTCACTCCTGTGAAAAGCTCCTTCCTAACTTACCGGGCAAGCTGTAGAAAATACACTCGTGCATAGTCTTGATGGACTAATTCACCCTGTTGGCTGGCTGGAATGGTCTGGAGATTATGCACTAGAAAGCTATACAAAAAAAATGTTGGCGAAGGAACCAGCAGCCTAGGGATTTATAGAGTAGTAATGAATTTATAGCTGCAGAATGATAGTGACACTCTTACTATCAGTAGTTAAAACTGCAATAGGTAGTAGTTAAGACTGGAATAGGTAGATTTCATATGTATTTAAGAACAATTTTGAGCGGTGTTAGAGTCAACCAGAGTTAGAGCAGTGGAAAAGGTTGAAAAATAAATATCTTCACATTTATTGCACTCTGATCGACTACCAGAGAATTAGATACTACATTTACTAGGAGATAGTGATCCAATCTACGAGCAATCCAACAATCAAAAAGGTTTACATTTTATTTAAATACGTTCACTCCTGAATGATGGAAGAAGATTTTACCGATGACAAAAGATTTGATATAACTTCTGGCAACCTTCACATGGTTTAGTGGTGGGAAAAAGTAGTTTTGATGCGTGAGACAAGTTTGGCGGCCAATCGTACAATGGTAAGTTCACAATAAAAAGCCTATCGACTAATTAATTAGATTGAATTAAGATATTCATTTTGAAATTGATAGATATTTTAATTGAAAATTGAAAAATGATTTCAAATTGTTTTTTTTAAGTTTTCAATGCAAAAAATTGAAATTAGAGATATTTTCTATTTCTGTTTTCAAAATTTATGAGGGGTGGTTGCATAGATATTTTGAGATATTTTTGGAATTTTCATAAAATTTTGAGAGAGGATGGAAAATTAAAAAGATGGAGAAGGGAAAAAGATTATGGCTGGTTGTGGGTTTTGGATTTGGTTTTCTGGTGAAGCCCAATTGAACTGTTGGGAAGGATAATGAAATTGAGGAGAACGCTTGGTCATTTTTCAAGCTTTTGGAACCAGGTTCTTTCAATTAGTATTTTTTTCATTTTGAAAAGTTTTACAGTTTTATTATATTGTTTGAAATTGTTTAAACTCTATTTCCTATTTGCAAGAAATAACCATATTAAATCTTGATTTGAAATTGGAAACCTCTGCTAGAAATGAATTGCTTCAAGAAAATATTGGTGTTCTTGGTTGGAAATTGTTTTTTCAATTTTATTTCCTCAATTAATTTTGCTAATGTCTTTGGAGAATATATATATACATACAAATATATATATATATATTGCATCTTTATCATCTGGGGTTATGCTGTCAAATTGGTTTTGAAAAAAAAACCATATCCCAGGCCCAAAATCATGGAATTAAAACTGTAGGGTTTTTTGTTGTTTTAAAAAAAAAATTAAATGAAATTTTTTTTTGACAAAGGGTTTTGGGGAAGGGTCGCTGGGCGCTCACCCCCACCAGAACCCCCATGGGAGGCATTGTGGGGGGAGCCGTGCCCAACACACTCCCCACACCCTGCCACCACCTCCACCAACAGTCACCACCCCAAGCTTGGGCCGGCTATGTAAGACGCCTCTGTTCCACTCAAAACCGAGGCCCTAAAACCACGCGCACGGCTTGACGAAACTACAATCCCATTTTTGTAAAAATAAATAAATATTGGATGTGAAGGTATTATGTTGTAACAACAAGATTAATTGACTTTAAAATGATTTAATTTTCAAAGGAGAAATAGTTATTTTAAAATGGCATGTTTTGAATTGATTAAGTAAATGTTTACTTCATTATTATTTAAAAGCAATTAGGGAATTAAATGTTTTGTTTAAATTTCATCCCTTGTCTGAAAGAGACATTATTGAATCAGTTTATTGTGCAATAAATTATTGAATGTTACTAAGGGAAATGGGTTTAATATATCCAAAATTAGTTATTTCCTAGCAATTGCTTTCGTGATTATTTCTTCTGTGTTCAGTGTTTGGGGAAGAGGGTTAAGTGTCTTTAATATGTAAGTCTTCCAGAGGACCCTTGAGGTTGGGGGTTGTCATTTTGGTGATGTCGACCGTTTGTTAATTTTCCTTGGGTAGTGCATGAAGTTATGTCATTGTTATTACCTGGTTTCCACGAATGGGGATGTTTTGTGCCTCCTTGGATTAGGAGTGGATTATGTGATTTGTGCCTCCTTGTAAGGAGTGGCTTTGTTATTTTTGTTACCTCCAGCGTTTGGAGAGGGTTTTGACTTATGTCACCTCCTGAGAAAGGAGTGGTCGTGTTATCTTGTTTGTTTTCACTTTGGTACCCTTGGAGTTTGGTTGGTATGTGTGTTGTCAAGTAGAAGAGTGGCTTCCGTTAGGGGCCAGAGCCCGTAAGAGGTAAGATTAGGTAACCTTCGAAAGTAGATTAATCAAGTGATAACTAAATCAATACTTAGAAGTTTAGATGGTACTTCTCACTAATCAAGATAATTATGCCTCACTCATGGACCCAAGTGCTCGGTTAGGCTTGGGATGGGTGGGAAAGCCTGGAATGGCAAGGTCATCTATCTTGTCCTTACAAAAGGTATTTGATTCCACATTAGTAAGTATGAGGGCCAGGGGATCGATTGAGGCCACCAGGTTAGCCAGAGCCTATGAAGATCCGCATTGGGTAACTCATGACAAGCTATGTGATGACACTCTGTCTAGGACAAAAGTTGGTATTTGATTCTATGTGTATGTTTGTCTTAATATACTTGATCTATTTCATGTTTGGAAACAATGTGACCATGTTAGAGTTGGACTTGTGTTGTACTTGTGTGGTACATGTGTTTGGTTGTGTCAGTTTGGTTCAGTGATGTGTTAGTCTGTGTCTTGAGGTAGATGGTCTTGGCTAGGATTCCTCACTACTATCTCCTAGCACGGGGGGTGGGCCTTTGGGTTCCATTTGGTTGAGTGGCATGCACCTTGCTCCGTTGGGTTCTTTCTTCATGTTCGTATGGATGAGATTTTCTGTTGGAGAGCTCGTGGGATTCAATTTTAGTTCTTGCTTTATTTATTTTAGTTGATCTTATGTTTTATTACCCCTCATTTGTTCGAGGTGGAAAGTTGTAATATGTAATCATGCACATTAGATTTACCTCATTCGGGGAATGAGTGATGTAATCTCCTTATTAAGTTATTGATATTGAAATCATATGGTATTCCTTATTGTGAGGATGTAGTTTATCTTGTATGGAATATATGTGTTCTTAATTGCTTAAGTGGATAAATGTTATGGATTCATTTAAGTTGTTTGTGGGTTAATAAGTAATCTCAGTCTTGTAACCTTAGGGAATGTTTGCAGTGGGAAGTGAACTTTCATGTTAATTGTACTTAAACAAAAAAAAATAGTTTGTTTGAGTGGTTAATTGCAACTTCCTCTAGGGTTGTGTGGTGGGGCGTTACACATGGTATCAGAGCCCTAGGTTCATACACTGGGTTCCCTGGCTACATTTTTGTCCACTAGGTTGCCCCTGTGAATTGTTAATGGAATTGTTAAGTGATCACGTGTTCATGGCTTTTACTTTAGCATGATGTATTATGTAGAAAGAGTAGCATGAAAGAAACCTGATAAAAGGTTATGGTTGGGAAGTTATGATACGTATCCCATGGGTTATGGAATTGGATGTTCCTATGGGATTATGTATGTAGTTGTACCCCTGTAAATGTAAGAAACCAATAATTGTATCTTGTTTGAGAGTTGTGGATACACTCTGGGTCATGTGGATTGCGTGCTCATTCTACACTACCTGAGGGCTATTGTCATTCTAGTCAGACATTGTTTCCTCCTTCCTCGTTTGGTGGCTAGTATCTAGTCACACAATGTTGTATAGTGCAATTTTAAAGATTGTGAACTCTCATTTGGTTATTGATGATTTTTCAGTTGATTGTGAGGGCCGACACTTTGTTATATTTGATTGTGAAGGTTTAGCCACAACTTGTGATCTTATTCTATTATAACCCTAGTGGTTATATATTTGATTCAGTGTTGAAATTACGTGTATTTATTTCTTTATTGTTGAAATGGAACCTTAATTTTCTCTTCTTTATGAACTTGGTGGCTAAGCTAGTTATCTTTGTTGTTTTCAATGTTGGCTATGTGTTGTATTGTAATTCATCTCCAAGGACGTATGAGACGGACTTGGTGAGTGTGTACGAGGAAGTAGATGTAGGAAACGTTGAGGATGGGGGTATGTGAGGTTGTTTTGCAGTGAGGACCCACTACTCACCTATGTGTGATGACTATCTCTTGGAGGCTGATCACCTTATACAACAAGAGACCGGTCATTGTGGTCTTGTTTGGATGGTATCACTCTATGCATGACCTAACACCATCAAGCCACTGTTTTGATGTTAGATTTATTTGAGGTGGTTAGTTGATCATGGTCCATGGATTCTTCTATCATTGATTGGTATGCTGCTTTCCGGTGTCCAGATGGACCCTTGTGTAGTCTTGTGATGATTTTCGATGATGTGTATTGGTGCATATGTGTATTATGTATGTTAATCCATGGTTATGTGTTTTGGAGATTTGGTTGGTGGTTGTTTCACCATGTTGATTTGGATGGATTGACAATGTACTTGGCTGGGTTGTATATGGCACGGGTTGCTATTGTTTTTGTGTTGAGGTATGGAGTGGTTCAGTTGTGGAACCCTTGGCTATGTGTGATTGTATGGAGTTTCTACTAGGGGTAGTTGCAGGCTTCTAGGAGTAAGCCTAACCCTAGGGGGGGAGGATGTAACACCCCTCCGTTTTGCTCTTTTGATCGAACAGTGTTCTGTTTGGTTATGTCTTATTTTATGTTAGTACCTTGACTATGGTAATCAGTTACTATTTGATTGATATCTGTAAAGTGATGTGAATGTGATAATACTATATTCTGATGTTATCATTATGACATGCTTTAGATTAGCATTGTGAACATTTGAATTAATGATGTTTTATGTTTTGATTATATTAATGATGTTAGATTTGTCAGTTAGTAATACTATATTGGTAATGGGGACGGTATCACATCACTCGCTTGTGAGTGCCCTACGATTCTACGATTTCCTCTTCATGGTGTGTTTTAATTATGACATATAAATACATGTGGATATACTCTTTGTTCGCAGGTTGACATGTACAAGACATCAACTCCACCTGGTTTTACAGGTTTGAGCGTGTCCATTGACCAACGGTATTTGATTGGGAGATAGTAGCTAGGTTTTTTTGCCAAGCCATCACCCTGGTCAGAGTGTGTTGTCAGGTTTTAGTCGGGTTAAGTTGCTTTAATGTTGTTCAATTTGCCTTGATTTTATTTAATTGCAAGTTGAAAAGGGTAATTAAATGGCTCTATGTATTTAAGTGGTTGATTAAATTAATCTGGGTATTATGTTGGAAGATGTTATTTAATTTATTAATTAATTTAATTTAGTTAAAGTAATTTAATCTTGGATTAGATTCATTTTATTGAATTAAATAAATTAATTAGATTGAATTAAGATATTCATTTTGAAATTGATAGATATTTTAATTGAAAATTGGAATTAAATTTGAAAATTGAAAAATGATTTCAAATTGTCTTTTTAAAGTTTTCAATGCAAAAAATTGAAATTAGAGATATTTTCTATTTCTGTTTTCAAAATTTATGAGGGGTGGTTGCATAGATATTTTGAGATATTTTTGGAATTTTCATTATTATTTGGAATTTTCATAAAATTTTGAGAGAGGATGGAAAATTAAAAAGATGGAGAAGGGAAGAAGATTATGTCTGGTTATGGGTTTTGGATTTGGTTTTCTGGTGAAGCTCAATTGAACTGTTGGGAAGGATAATGAAATTGAGGAGAACGCTTGGCTCCATAATCAGTTTTCAAGCTTTTGGAACCAGGTTCTTTCAATTAGTATTTTTTTCATTTTGAAAAGTTTTACAGTTTTATTATACTGTTTGAAATTGTTTAAACTCTATTTGCTATTTGCAAGAAATACCCATGTTAAATCTTGCTTTAAAATTGAAAAGCTCTGTTGGAAATGAATTGCTTCAAGAAAATATTGGTGTTCTTGGCTGGAAATTGTTTTTTCAATTTTATTTCCTCAATTAGTTTTGCTAATTTCTTTGGAGAATATATATATATATATACATACAAATATATATATATACATATTTATATATATATATATATATATATATATATATATATATATATATATATATATATATATATATATATATATATATATATATATATATTGAATCTTTATCATTTGGGGTTATGCTGTCAAATTGGTTTTGAAAACAAAACCATACCCCAGGCCCAAAATCGCGGATTTAAAACCGCAAGGTTTTTTGTTGTTTTAAAAAAAATTAAATGAATTTTTTTTTTGACAAAGGGTTTTGGGGGAGGGTCGCTGGGGGCTCACCCCCATCGTGCCCCCCATGGGAGGCGTTGTTGGGGGAGCCACGCCCAACACACTCCTCACACCCCGCTGCCACCGCCACTAGCAGTCGCCACCCCAAACTTGGGCCATCTGTGTAAGCTGCCTCCGTTCAACTTAAAATCACGACCCTAAAACCACATGTGCAGCTCGAGGGAACTGCAATCCCTTTCTTGTAAAAATAAAATAAAGTAAAATAATAAAATATGTTTTAATAATATTTTATAATATTAAAATATTAATATATTTTTTCAATAAAACATATATATATATATATAATATTTTATAATATTAAAATATTTTAAATAATATTTTATATTATAATGTATAATATTAAAATATTAATGTATATATTATAATAAAATATATTTTTGTAGTGGTGGATATGAATTTAATATGCATAAGAAAATGTTGATTTTCTAAATGTTATGATTTAAATATATTGGAGAAATTTTAGATTAATATATATAGGAGTCAAATTATGGATTTTATTTTAGAATGTTATATTTGAAAAGATAAATATTGGATGTGAAGGTATTATGTTGTAACAGCGAGATTAATTGACTTTAAAATGATTTAATTTGCAAAGGAGAAATAGTTATTTTAAAATGACATGCTTTGAATTGATTAAGTAAATGTTTACTTTATTATTATTTAAAAGCAATTAGGGAATTAAATGTTTGGTTTAAATTCCATCCCT
This sequence comes from Sequoiadendron giganteum, assembly GCA_007115665.2. NCBI lineage: Eukaryota > Viridiplantae > Streptophyta > Pinopsida > Cupressales > Cupressaceae > Sequoiadendron > Sequoiadendron giganteum. Next base: position 384,318,320 of record CM021104.1, read on the forward strand.
TGTCTGAAAGAGACGTTATTGAATTAGATTATTGTGCAATAAATTATTGATTGTTACTAAGGGAAATGGGTTTAATATATCCAAAATTAGTTATTTCCTAGCAATTGCTTTCGTGATTATTCCTTATGTGTTCAGTGTTTGGGGAAGAGGGTTATGTGTTTTTAATATGTAAGTCTTCCAGAGGACCCTTGAGATTGGGGGTTGTCGTTTTGGTGATGTCGACCGTTTGTTAATTTTCCTTGGGTAGTGCATGAAGTTATGCCATTGTTATTACCCGGTTTCCACAAATGGGGATGTTTTGTGCCTCCTTGGATTAGGAGTAGATTATGTGATTTGTGCCTCCTTGTAAGGAGTGGCTTTGTTATTTTTGTTACCTCCAGTGTTTGGAGAGGATTTTGACTTATGTCGCCTCCTAAGAAAGGAGTGGTTGTGTTATCTTGTTTGTTTGCACTTTGGTACCTTTGGAGTTTGGTTGGTATGTGTGTTATCAAGTAGAAGAGTGGCTTTCGTTAGGGGCCAGAGCTCGTAAGAGGTAAAATTGGGTAACCTTTAGAAGTAGTTTAATCAAGTGATAAGTAAATCAATACTTAGAAGTTTAGGTGGTACTTCTCACTAATCAAGATAATTATGCCTCACTCATGGACCCAAGTGCTTGGTTAGGCTTTGGATGGGTGGGAAGGCTTGGAATGGCAAGGTCATCTATCTTGTCCTAACCAAAGGTATTTGATTTTGTATTAGTAAGTATGAGGGCCAGGGGATCGGTTGAGGCCACCAGGTTAGCCGAAGCCTATGAAGATCCGCATTGGGTAACTCATGATGAGCTGTGTGATGACACTCTGTCTAAGACAACATTTGGTATTTGATTTTGTGTGTATGTTTCTCTTAAAATACTTGATCTGTTTCATGTCTGGAAGACCATGTTAGAGTTGGACTTGTGTTGTACTTGTGTGGTACATGTGTTTGGTTGTGTTAGTTTTGTTCAGTGATGTGTTAGTCTATGTCTTGAGGTAGATGGCCTTGGCTAGGATTCCTTACTACTATCTCCTAGCACAGGGGGTGGGCCTTTGGGCTCCATTTGGTTGGGTGGCATGCACCTTACTCCGTTGGGTTCTTTCTTCATGTTCATATGGACAAGATTTCTTGTTGGAGAGTTTGTGGGATTCAGTTTCAGTTCTTGCTTTATTTATTTCAATTGATCTTTTGTTTTATTACCCCTCATTTGTTCAAGGTGGAAAGTTGTAATATGTAATCATGCTTATTGGATTTACCTCATTCGGGGAATGAGTGATGTAATCTCCTTATTAAGTTATTGATATTGAAATCATATGGTATTCCTTATTGTGATGATGTAGTTTATCTTGTATGGAATGTATGCATTCTTAATTTCTTAAGTGGATCAATGTTATGGATTCATTTAAGTTGTTTGTGGGTTAATAAGTAATCTCAGTCTCGTAACCTTAGGGAATGTTTGCAATGGGAAGTGAGCTTGCATGTTAATTATACTTAAACAAAAAAAAATTAGTTCATTTGAGTGGTTAATTGCAACTTCCTCTAGGGTTGCATGGCGTGGTGTTACATTGAGCCTCTTATCGACGAGTTACTAAAGTTATGGAATGGCATGACTATGTATGATGTATCTAGACCAATAGGACAAAGATAATTTGAATTCCATGCAATGCTTGTATGGACAATTCATGATTCCCCAAGGCTAACACATTTTTTGGTATGTTATAACGTTTGACTACATGACTCTAACGATATTTAATTTTATGAAGTAGATATCATGCGTTTTTTTTAAATAATCTATTCATTATATATAATTATAAAAAATGACATGTTTAATCCAATTATATATGATTTGCAAGTTTTTAAACAAAGGGAAAATTTGCATGTCCAATTTGTGGTCCAAAGATGAAATCTCGTCATTCAACAAGTTTAGGAAAGCAGGTGTTTGATGAGTATAGGCACTTCCTCCACATAAATCATAAGTATCGAACTACTGAAAAACATCTTTTCAATGGGTAAGAAGTGACTACATCAAAACCATGAAGAATGACACCTCGCCTATGGAAGTTGGAATATAATAGAATTAATCGTCAAGGTTATACATCAGATCAAATTGTTTATCTATCATATATGATATGTTTTAAATTTATATTTTTATATTGTGTTGTGTTTACTCATGCTGTAATTGACAATGATTGTCATTGTTAATTTTTTTAACTTATATGCTTCATGAAGGTCGTCAAAGCATTAATGGTCGTCTTCCATAGGGACTGAAAAGTTATCCCAAACAATTTAGTAGGTTTCCCTACTATGAGTAGCTACAAATTGTGCATTTATTTGATACAATGCATATTGGAAAGAATATGATAGAAACGTTATGGAAAATATTGGATGGAAGGCATGACAAAGAAAAAATTGTCAAAATTTGTAGTGACATTCAGGAAGCCAGTCATGCAATGAAAAATTTCATTCAATTAAATAGCGATGGAGACCAAATTAATATAAGTGCCCTTCCTTGGTTATTAACAGAGTAGCAAAGCAATGATATAAAATAAGTCATATGAAAATTTTTATTTCCCACAGGATTTGTTGTGAACATAAACAATATCATAACAAAGAAAGGTGAATTTGGGTCAGGGATGAAAACGCATGATTGGCATACCTTCATTAAGGTAATTATTCTGGTATATTATATATATATTTGTATACTACATGTACTTTTCAGTGTATTATGTTTACTACTTTTGGAAAATATTAATGAAAAGATCATTTTATAATTGTTGCACTATGTTCTACCTCTATCTCTCCCAGACAACTTCGACAACAATGCCAAGCAATTTATATATGATCTTGGAAAATACATGAGGTAAGTAGTGATATTTGTTCAATTCGTTGTATATTTTTGTTAAATCTTGTTAATATATTTGTGCCTTGAATCACTTGTAAATGGTTGTCATCTAAAGAAATCCATAAAGAAGATATAAATTATTGGAAGAGAAAAAATCCTCGTCTAATGTGTGAAATGCAAAAGTGTCTACCTTCGACATTTTTCAATGTACAAGAACACTACCTCATACACCAAGTTGAGGAGATTGAATTGTGTGGACCTGTACACACAAGGTCGATGTGAATGGTTGAGAGGCACTTGAAATTTTTGAAGGCTTTGGTTAGACAAAGAGCACATCCTGAGGGTTCTATGGTGGAGGAATATATGGTATACCAGACCATGGTGTACATTACTAAATATCTTCCTAAGTTTGCAGCAAAGATCCATGTAAATCGCATTTGGGATCCCAACTCCATTAACAAATTTGAAGGGGAGTACCTGATGGGGAAAGGTAGATTGAGGAAAGTGATAGGTAATTATAAGATGGTCATGGAGATTAATTAGAATACATTTTACATTTGGTTTTTATGTCTATTGTAAGTATTTAATTATTAATCTTCAATATTCATCAATTATAAGTTAAGGTCGTATACCATGGTAATTAACTAATTATACGTCGTTTGTGAATTTCAAATTTTTTTGATACAGTTGGTCAAGAGTGGGATGCACTACATTTGTACATCGCAAACAATCTTGATTGGATGACAATATGGATTGAACGATGTCAACAATCTGGTCTTGCATTAACATGGGAACGTGTGACTTCATTGGTTAAAGAAGCTCATCGTAATGGAGATTCCAATGTTACACCAAGGGAAATTGATTTAGCATATGGTTTAAGAGATAAAAAGGTACGTATAAATATATTAATCACCCATATTATTTAATTATTTTTAATTATATTGATGTATATATATGTTGAGATTTTTTTCTTTGCATACATTCGGCCAAGAATAAATATGTTTATCAACTGATGATATTGCAATAAGTTTTACATGTTTGACATATTGCAGGTGAAACACCACAAGGCTATGTGGTGCAATGGTCATAAATTTTGAATCAAAAATTTGGATGACATGAAGAAAACTTGTGATTCTGGGATAACTACAGTCTTCCAGGTGACTAATGTTTCATCTAGAAGCGACATACATCCAGAAGTCTCGAAAAATCAATACTATGGGATTTTGGATGATATACTTTAGTGTGACTTAAGTCCTTCAAATTAGTTTTGTTCGTCGTCCTATGGTACAGGCTACGATTGAATGAAAATGATCTCGAGAGAACTGTTATTGAACATGATAATGGATTTACCATGGTTAATACAAGGTATTTTGAGCGAGCTGGAAATGAGCCCTATGTTCTTCCAAGCCAATGTGAGCAGGTATTTTACTCGGAGGTTCCAGGAAAAGCGGGTTGGTCATATGTTGTTAGACATGATCCAAGAGGAAGGTCGGTAAAGTATAATGTGGTGGAAGAAGAAGATACTGAAGAAATAGAAGATGATGTAGATGATGATCAGGATCAACAGTTAGTTGATGATGCGGCTAACGAAGATGTCGAAGAGGAGGAACTAGATCATAATGATGTAGGAGTTAATGCTCATGAAGATGATATCTATGTGGATGATGACATTATCGAAACTGATATCGATGATGATGATGATGATATGACCAATCCTTACAATGTTGAATCTGGATCGGATGATATAGATAAAGAGTTGGATGAAGAAGAAGATCAATGACATTGAAATGTATGAGTTATGTGATTGTATTATCTATTTGATAGTAATTTCTTGATAGAATTATATTTGAATTATGTGGTTACATAATTAATTTATGATGTTTTTAATTTTAATTATATTTGAATTATATTAGAATATGTTTAGTTAATAGATGTAAAAAATAAAATGGATAAACTAAAAGATGAAAGCATGAGACCAGTGCCTTGTTGGGTGTATGGAGTCTAATGAAGATCTATAAAAGTGTAATATATGATGGAAATAATTCAAATTGTTTGGCACATAGATGTAGTTTATAACTTGTATAAATGTGCAAGTAAATGACTGAGAAAATCTACTTGAGATAGAATGACAATCCTAGTTATGTGATTCTTCTTATTGATCCAATTAATACTCTTCAGTTACTATGATTGACTAGAAGGGTTTAATCTTTACTTGAAAGAACCAAATAATCACATCACACAAATACAACAAATGTGTATCAGTAAATTGAATATATATAGATGCTTGATATATAAATTTAAACAACAAAAAATAATCAAAATGGAGACAACCAAATAACTGTATAATTCTACAAACAACGGATACCAAGATTAAGCCACAAGTTCAGACATCTTCATTAACTTCATCAAAATTCATACATGCATCTAAGTCTTTTAAAGGAAATTTTCATTGCAAAATATCTACTGTATCTTTCTCCTATCTGCCTATATCTGTTTTACATTATGAAACATATATAAATATATCAAAATTGTGAAAGGGCACATCCTTTCAGAAATGTCTTTTGCTTAACAACAATAAAAAAACTAGAAATTATGCTCTATTAAGCCATAAATAGATGTTTGATAGATAATCTCGGTAAGTTGGTCGCTTGTGTGTATCAGCATCCTTTAGCGCATTCCTTATGGCTATCTCCATTTTGAACATCTTCTCATTTTGTTCACATGCCCCATCCATTGTTAAATCATTTCCTGTGGCTGTCTCCAAAATTGTTTGCATCATCGTCTCACATTCCTTCATCCATTTTTCTTTTCCCTTTAGTTCCCCTCCATCTTCTAATAGCATTGGTACTCCCATTTTTGTGACATTGATCATCCCCTGCTCATCACCTTGCAATTCATCATGGAAGTCTTTATGTTTTTTCATAAAATGGTTTCTAGTATCAATAGCTATGTTATTAGGAGCATCCCTTTGGTTTATTTCCTAGAACTTCTCTCGGATCCTGCCATCTATCCTCTTTTTTTCTTGTAGTGCAATAAAATTATTTGAATGTGTTCCCCAGAGCTTACTCAACCAAGTCATTAAGTTGGTCTGCCTCTTCCTTATTTTTGCAGTGAGTGCATCACATTTACCTCGTGAGTACACTTTTGATTCTTCCCACTATTCTCTTGCCTCGGAGCTTTCACCATGAGTCAATTTCTTTGTGGATCCCAATGTGATTCCCATCATGTCCTTCAAGTGATCAATTTGTCTGAGTAGTCTCTCGTTATTAATCTTATACATTTCTTTTTCCTTGATTAGCTTTTGGATTTGGTCTTTATTTAATTTGGCCACATTAATGCCAATTTCTGTTGTAGCTATTGGATCAACCTCACCAACTTTTAACATCGTTACATGTCCAAAATCCTTTTCAGTATCGATTACAATAGATTTCTTATGTGGAGGATATAGTGCCTATATCATAAGTGATCCCTCATCTGGGTTATACTTAGATCCTGCATAGATCTTTGTTACCCCCTCAGGAGTGAGTTTATGTGTGGCATTACTATTCTTCAAAAAAATATCAAAAACCAAAGCGGAGTTTAAATCCAACCCAGGAAAGATCATGACACATGCATCTTCTAATAGTTTCCTTCCTTTGTCAGGGGTCATCCTCTTCATTTCTTCTTCCACACTTGATTTTAAGTTATTCAATAGTTGTTCCTCATTACTTGGTGTAATATTCTCCACTGATTCCCTTATTTATTTTCCTTTTATTTTGCATAAAAAGGTTTTAAATTTTGAGGTTTTAATGAATTCATCATCAACCACAAATGATTTATATGCTATCTACCTTGTGTCAGTAGCTGCACTCCCTTCAACATCTGGTTCCCTAGCAACATACTTGTAGTCTTGAGTTCTCAATCTGGAAATTTTATCAATTGTACTACTAGGCCTACCATCACCAGATGCCTCTTCATCAAAAGATAATAGTTTTGTATCTTGCAATCCCCTATTATACTCATCAAGAACTTTTTCAGCTTCCTCTGCTTCCAAATTCCTAATCAAGTCATCATATAGATAGGGTATGTAATTGTATCCTCCCAAGTTCATTTTATTTTTGGAAAAATCAATATACCCTTCTAGATCAAATCCTTTTCGTAGTGGAACCTTCTTCATGTTGTATTGCAGAAATTTGTTGAGAACCATGTCATATCCATCCCTTGCTAATAAAGTGAAATCACTGAAGCATAATGTACTAGGCATAAATGCCTGCTTTCTGAAAGAACTCAAATTCATAACATATGAAAAGTCCAATTGCCTAGCAATCTCCAAATATGCAATCCTATCAGGCATCATCTTGGGTAGAATGAAGGGTCCATCTTAAAATCCATATACTCTTATCATGGTCACATCTTCTAGACAATACCAATCTCCCCAATTGTGGTTGACAGGTCCATTGAAATCCTTAGGCCTTAAAAACCTTTTTATTTCATCAGACAATGAGTATTCACAATGATGATTGTAAAATCTGTATAGTGGTTTCACAAAAAACTCTTCAAAATGTAGATAACAAGAATTAGCAAATCTGCAATCCCAGGTGGCAATCCAGAGTTGTACTAGTAATAAACTTCCTTCCTTATCAAATTGTACAACCCTCAATTTTTTAGGCCACATCTGCAATTCTTGTCCATAATAAAGTATCATATGCATTAGGATTGAATAAGCATCCAAGTGCAAGATAGGAGCTCCACTTTTTAATGCCATCAGTCCCGAATCAAGTACTTTAAAGATGTGTGAAGCATAATAAAAAAACCTTGAATTGTGACATTGGATGTCCACTACAATTACCATGGGTACAATTGACATGTGCTCAGGGGCCTCCATTTCCAACACTTGACACACTGAAAAATATGTGTACCTCATGTAGGGTTCGAACAAATCAACATGGAATGAGGGACCATCACTATCATTCAGTGGAAATGAAACACCATCTTTCTTAGACCTGTGTAGTGGCAACCTCCAACCCTTGTACAAAGTATCCATCCTCCAGAATTCCTTTTACAGCTCTTCAGGTACAATTTTTTCACCACACACTCCCTCTAGGTTAAAAACCTCACAGATGGTAGCTTCAGATACATGTATAAATGGTTTACCTGATGAATAACAAATAGCTTTACATTTTGGATTATAATTGGAAGCTAGCGTTTTCACCAATTCTAAATTTACAAATACATTGGGGCAGACTAGTTTCCCTAGGTTTAACTTCCAAGGATTGCACACTGGTTCATATCAGTTCCTTCATTGGTAATGAAAAATAAACAACTCATATCCCCTAATTGGGGTCCATATGTCTCGTATATGCTTGCATTTATCCTCTAAATTTTCCACTTCTGCCCTAAGTTGTGCAGATCGCCTGGCCTTAGGTCTTGAGCCGGGCAATTGATCAATTAAGTATTGGTTTAACTTCCTCTCAGCTACCCCCAGTTCCTTCTCTGCTTCAATTTTTTTCTTTTTTCCTCTAGGGTTTTTACACTCACTCTGTTTCCTACCTTTTTCTTTTACTGAGTTAGTGCTTTCCATTTTTATGAATCACAAAACCAAAAATTTAATTGTAGGGAACTTACAAGTTTATTTAGAATTCTTTGACTGCAAGATCCTTTAGCCCTTCGTCTGTTCCTCTGCTGCTAACTTTGCAAAATTCACCTTCAATTTATTTTCTCAATTCAGCAAATCATCAACACATTTGGTAGTAATACTGCCATTAATGTCCTAGCTTTGAAGACGAGCGTAGATGATATTCAAATTTACCCACTATCACATCAAATGTTCTATCAGCAAGACAATTGAAACTTTGGGCGATCCTTTTATTCAAGCTTGACTAACGTTCATTAAACATTCTTTTTTTCGGGGAGACATTACGTCGATATCACATAATCTATCCATCTGATTCATATAAATGTCGCCAAGATTGACCTCGATGAATATCTTGATCTGTTTGTGTCTTCATCGGCAAGACATAGTATATCACTAAGACATTTAGTAATTTTGTCGATGTTATAAGTCTCCTCGATGATTATTCCTTCGATCTCAAGTATGTCGCCAAGACTCCTTTCGATGTAATCTTATCAGCGTGACATAGTGAGTTGGGAGGACATTTTGAACTCATTCTGATAGCGTTTGTCTTGGCAATAGTATGATTCTTTGTTTTATCGGAAACACAAGATGAGTGTTTCGGCGATGATATTTCATCGGCGAGACAAATGCACTCAGGTTGACTCAGGGATCTTACTCTGATGGCGTTGGTTTGTCTGATACAACTCCTTGTGCTTTGATCGGTGAGACAAGACAAGTTTCTTACTGATGGAACTTCATCGGTGAGACCTATATGCTCGGTATGACCTTTTCATTTCACCCTGATGGAACTTGTCTTGCCGATGATATGGGTTATTTGAATACTAGATTTTGGAGATTTTCATGATATCAAATGGTCAAGAATGATGTGATCATATGTGACTATTGATGGAACTTCAATTTTTTGCTCTTTGAATTCCATTTTATCTTGCCTTATGTCTCTGGTCTTTCATATTGTTTGAAAAAACCTAAGGTTGGGGTTTTTGTTTATGTTGAAAGTGTTTCTGGATTAGATGTTAATTTTATATAATATATTATAAAAATATTCAATAATATAATATATTAAAAATATATTAAATTATTTTAAAAGATAATATATTACATAATTTAAAATTAAAATATAAAATTATAATTTTATTATTTAATATATTATATTATATATTAGATGTTATATATGTTACATATTATATTGTATATACATTATAATATTATAATATGATGTTAAAATTATATATTATACATTATATATGTTACATATAGTATATATATTAGAATATTATAATATTTTGTTAAATTAATAATATAATATATTAAAAATACATTATTTATTTGAATTTGTTATTAGGTTATTTTATATATTTCAATCTATTTGAGAATTCCAAAGTCAATTATGAAATCAACGATCAAGAGTTCACTACAAGGAATGGATTACGGTTGATTTAATCTCATCCGTAGAATCCTTTTAAGTATTTTTTTAATAAGTTGCTTTTCCAAATTATATTATATACAATATAATTACATTTATTATTATATACAATATAATTACATTTATTATTATATAAAAAATTACATATGATATAAATTGTATAGTTATAAATAAATATATTATCAAATAATAAATATACATAAATATCAAATATATAATTTTATAATATATATGCATTCTAAGATTTGATTTAATTAGATTAAGGTGATTTTTAAGTAAAGTTTTTGGAATATAATAAAGTTTCAGCAATCAAATTTTAGCAATCACCCCACTCATATGCATCAAAAATAGGAAAATTATAATAATTAAAAAAACATTAGATCAAAATTGTCCAAATTCCCATTTTACTTTGCAAAATCATAAAGAATGAGCAATGTACTTTTTTCTTTCTTATATCCTCTACAAATATTTTGGAATTTTTTTATTTTCATATATTTTCTTTTGTTGTTAAGCAAATAACAAATTATAATCCAATACAACTTTTCAACTTAAAAAGCAATGAAATAAATCATATTTTGAATATATAGATTTTTCAAATAAAAATTACTATTATGTTATTTTTCAATATTAGATTTAACATGCTATAATATTAAATTTAATATTAGTTATATGAATAAGATTCAAAATTTTGAAATGATTTTATTTTTTAAATTTATCTAAAATTAATTCTTAATAAAAATTTATAAATTATTAAAACCTTATTAATAAATTATAAGTTATTTTCCAAATAAATTCATTTAAAAAAATTACTTTTAACATTTAAAGATATGATATTTCCAAGTTTAGATTAGAAATCTATGTTTCACATCACACAATTGCACAACCAATAAAAAAGATATGAAAAAACAAGATACATAGGAGAGTATTAAGAGAAAGATTAGACAAAAAAATAGTAAACATAAAGTCTAAAAACATAAAACAACAAAAGAGTAATAAAAGAAAATAAGTAAATAAATAAATAAAAATAATGTGGGAGGTGATTTAAGGGAAAAATAGTAAGAAAAAAATAATATCAAAAATTAGAATAATATTAAAATAAGAATTCAAGATTAAGATGTGAATGTTATAAAATATTATAAAAATAATGTGGGAGGTGATTTAAGGGAAAAACAGTAAGAAAAAAATAATAACAAAAATTAGAATAATATTAAAATAAGAATTCAAGATTAAGATGTGAATGTTATAAAATATTATAACAATTATAAAAAATGAGTTACAATCAAGTATAATTAGGAGTAGGGAAAAAAGTAAAAAGTAAAGAGAAAAATACAAGATGATATAAAGTGGCTTGGATAAAAATGGATGAAATAAAATCCATAAAATGTCATAAAATAAAAGAATATCTCATATTTAGAAACTAAATACTTACCTTGACACAAACCATAACCAATGCATAGTACATGTTGTAAGCACTTTATTAAAGAAAACATTGACCATTTTATAAAAATATAATGTGCTACCATACATAATTAGATGTGGCAATGAATACAAATAATTACAACACAAATTTAACTAATATTGAAATTTAATCTTGTTAAATAATTATTTTTTTATTTTTGATTTTCTTGAATATTTATTAAGATTAGGGTTATAATTAATAATTTTAAAGATATAATTAAAATAATTAATTTTAGGGTTATAACCTTTATTTTATAATATTATGATATTATTCTTTTATTATAATTAAAAAATCATTAGAATTAAGATTAGGTTTAGGGTTTGGGTGAATGTTAAGATTGAGATTTGAATTAAGGTAAGAAGTAGAGTGAGAATTATACACATGGATAAGAAAAGTTGTAATAAAGAAAAAAGTGTAATTAAAAATCAAGGAAGAAAAAAAATGAATCCAAATTTAGATAAAAAGAGATCTAATCAAAACATACTATAACTTTAATCCTATTAAATAATTATTTTAAAATATTTTAATTTCATGATTATATATCAAAGTTACTATTATAATTATTAATTTTAGAAATATAATTGAAATAATTAATTAGAACCTTAATTTTATAATAATAATTATTAATATTATAATTTTAAACCTACTTATTAGTATTATAATTAAAAAAATTAAAATTATGGTCAGGGTTAGGGTTATGGTGAAGGTTAAGGTTGGGATTAAAATAGGGTAAAAAGTAGAGTTACAATTATAGTTATAACCACAGTTAGTGTTAGGGATAGAGTTATGTTTACAATCAAGGTTAGGGTTATGTCAGAGTCATAAGAAAATTATGGTTAGAATTAAAGTTAAAAAATATGGTTAAAATTAAGGTTATGAGTAGGGTTACAATTAGGGTTACAATTATGGTTAAAGTTAGGGTTGGTGTTTCAATTGGAGCCAAAATTGAATTCAAATTAGGGTTAGGGTACAATTAAGATTATGATTAGGGCTAAATTAGGGTTAGGTATAAGGATCAATTATGGTTGCTATTAATTCTACCAAAAAACTTATGGTTATTATTAAGATTAGGGTTAGGGTTCAATTAGGGGTTAAACTTATGGTGTCAGGATCATCAAAATTTTATCCATAAGCATCTTCAATCTTCATATTATTATTCTTTGCCTTCTCATTTTGCAAGTTAAATGAAAAAACTTGGTTTTACACCTTATTTAAGTCATTTAATCCTTAATTTTTGTCTCCAATAGATTTATTCAAAACTTAGACACCATCCAATTGAACTATGATATTCCTCTCTTCTTCTATTAGGATGTAAGAAAAATCATTTGAGAGGTCTTTTTGGATCTTAGCCATTCTACTTTCAAGGAGATTCTTTCTCTAAAAAGGTTTCTAAAGATTTGGATATTCCACTCTTTGAGTCTAAGTTTTATGAATTTTAACTTTATGTTGAGCATGCACATCTTAGTGCAATGATCAACTATTTGGGTGAGCTAGGATTCAGTGACAACCGTTTTGAAGTTTGGGTTTTCCAACTACACTTTTTCAAACTTGAAAGGCACTCTTCTAGGGAATTTGTCCTTATCTATGAGCTAGTAATTCAAATCGACTTTAAATAGTGTTATGATTAGGGTTCATATAGCTTTATGGTTAGGGTTAAGCTTCAATTTGAGTTAAGGTTCAATTGATTAAAAATAAGTGCCTTGAGAAGGATATGTCTCAGTGTACTTTACATATATTTCTAAAATATAGGCATGCTAGTTGATTTGTTACAAAAGAGTTTGCATATATTTTATTTTTCAGTTGTTTTTAGAAGACATATTTTTTTATTAAGAAGGTTAAATTATTAATTATTAATTAAAAATAAATAAGATTCATCAATAAATATGTATTAATTTTGTGATATCTTTTTTTATGAAATTAGTGTACAGTAAAATTTCTCATATTTATAGTGGTTTTTAATTTTTAATTTTACTTTTAAATAATTATTTAGGATGCCTCGCCCAATATTAAATTTTGAAAATGAAGAACAACTAAGAGAATATGCTCAAAATTACATGAGACAAAGACGTGAATAAATGAATAATTTACAAAAAGAAGAATATATCGTGTACAAGAATCTGAAGATGAGCAATACATATTAAGAAGATTACAAAATAATGAGCATTTAGACCAATTTAATGAGATAGAAAAACAACAAATACAAGTATGCAATCATGAATTAGTTGAAAGGAATTATGAATCCCATTAGAATATAGAGGGTAAATTTGAAGGAATGAATTCAATTACAATAGACCATGTGTTACAAACACCAGATAATAGAGTTCAAGATGCAATAAATGTTGAAACTGAAAATCATGAAGAAAATAATAGTCCACAATAGGAATTAACCTCTCAATTGAGAAGATGAAGACGACTGCAAAGAAGATAAAATGAAAGAGATCTAGGTGCATGCAATAACAATAGAAATGTGCAAATTGATTTGAAAGATTTACAAATTATATTTCGACATGGTCTGGATAAACTTGCAACACCAAGCATGTTTTACATTTGTCAAGAAAGTTACCCTACAATGAAGGTTGTATGAGTTCCTGAAGGCCCAATTTACAATAGATGTTGACAAGAGAAACATGAACATCAATTTTTGACATTAAATAATATGAATCCTGGTCCCACAACATTAGAACTTGTAAACTTAACACAAATCAAGGAAATTTTGATAGGGCATGTAAATCCAATACTTCAAGTCACACATGCAACTGGAGGTCAGTAAAAATATAAAGGACATACCATAAGTTTTCCATAGGAAGTAAGAGAAATAGCTAAAATTTTACCACATCGAATAAAAGATTTACCAATTATTATTGTTCGAAGGAAGGACCAACATGGAACAAATTATAATTTTACTGTCAATAGAGAGAGGGTGTACAAGGCATTAAAATATAAGATAGAACATGATAAGTTTTATAGAGATGTGCAAATTGATTAAAATGCTCTTAGTGAATTCACATGCAATTCAAATGAAAACATTTTTGACAAATTAAACTCTATTCATATGGAGTTTGATTCAGAGATTTAATTAAATACATGCACTACGATTCAAGTTTTATAGAGATTTAACTAAATACAAAAAGCCTGGGAAAATGCATAGGCACTACAATTCAGAGGCAGGACTGACTAAAACATCTACACCTTACAATTATCTAGATTCATTAATATTATGCAAGAGCTTAGAAAAGACCATGGCATGGTGGGTTGAGTCACATTTCCATTCCTCCCTCGGAGTCTTCGTCCTCAGAGACTTCTGATTACACCCGCTTCTTGTATGCAATGTAATCTAAAATCATCAGGCAGTCTGCTCTGCAGTTCTGGTGAGTCAGCCCCTTTGCTTTCTCCTCTGGGTCCCTAGAATCGAGTGGTATCCATTCTTCCCCGAAGCCTAAGTCCTAGTCGATGTCGTCTCCTGATGCTAACTCCTCTGCCAACCCTTTGTCTTGCACATATCACATTACCCAACCATGAGGTTGGTTGGTGGTTAGCTTGGCTACTTTGAGCAGGAAGGTGATGCTCTGGTCCCTTTCATCCCATCATATTTCAAACCCTTCTGGGTCAATTATCCTAACCAGAGGGAATTTCATGACCTCCTTTCCTCATATGCTCAACATGTAGTAGTTTTGGGGCATTGGGATGAGATTATTTTCGTCCACATTATCCAGGGCTGCATCAATGTCTCCCAACCATACGTGAATGAAGACCATATGGGTCAGTTTCTATGTAATTTCCTTCAGCACACCCATGTGGAGGAGCACCGCCAGAAACATTGATGGTATTTCTGCATTGGACCAGAACCTGTGATATGCTTTCAGGAACTGCGGTCCTACAACCTTCTTGGTTGCCCAAAGTATCAGTGGGTGGGACGAGGCCAGTAGCCCATTCATCCTTTGGTTTGTCACTTCTCCTCAGAATGCTTGCAGTTGCTTGTCGGTGTCCAAGGCCAAAGGAGTCTTCATCCCTTTATCACCTACTTCTATCACCAAGTAAAAATCCTGAGCTTCTGCATGCACACACTATTCCTGTAAAGACACTGTTTTAAATGACCTAAGCTGGCCTTTTTTAACTGCGATGGCTAGAAATCTACATGATTAATTTTCTATGATCCTGGTTGTTGGAGCATGTAAACTTGTGGGCACTCTGCTGGAGGTACTAGGCGTGATTAATGCAAAGTATTTTGAGATCCACTCAAGCTTGCCTTTTCCTTGAAACTTGTTCGATTTATTTGCATCTTGCCCTCTACTTTTGAGCCCTGTCACATTCGATTAGACCCCAAGTTTGTCTTTTCTTGTTAATATAGTAAGTTTATTTTTTACCTTTTTATTTAATTATTTATTAAAAAATAATTATTTTTCATAATATCTAGATTTTGATATATTTTGACTTTACATTTAGTTTATTATATTTTAATTTTTTATTTAGATTTAAGTTTTAATTTTTTTAAAGTTTTAATAATTATTAAAATAAATTTAATTTACTAATATTTTGTCTTATTAAACTTTTAATTATTGTCCCTTTAATAATTGTTTTATTTTTTGCAAGGAACAATTTTTTAATGACCGTCGATCATCCATCAGTTGATCCTGACTGTTCCTCGCAATCCCATGATGACCTCACCACTAAGTTTCGGTTGATTGCGATATCATGGGTGAGTGCCACATGTCTCAGTTGATGGTGCCAAAGGAATAATCAAAGTGCTTTAATATTTATGTCAAGTTTTAATACATTATATGGCAGGTTACTAAAGCGGCTGCGAGATGCACATGCTCAAAATCGATGGTGATGTTATAATCTTGATGAAAAGTTGCTTGATGGTTATGTTCAGTGCTGGTGACTACTATGAATGAACATAATTTTCGATGGTGGAGATCAATGGTTGCCTTCCATCACGTGATACAAATATGCAAGGTGTTTATTGATTGTGATATCACGAGCGAGTGCCACGTGTCTCAGCCGACAGTGCTGAAGGAATAATCAAAGTGCTTTAATATTTATGTTGAGTTTTAATACATTATATGATAGGTTACTAAAGCGACTGCGAGATGCATGCTCTAAAAATTGACGGTGATTTTATAATCTTGATGAAAAGTTGCTTGATGGTTATTTTAGTGCTGGTGACTACTATAAATGAACACGATTGCCAATGGTGGAGATCAATGGTTGCCCGCCATCGTGTGATACAAAGATGCAAGGTGTCTATTGATTGTGATATCATGGGTGAGTGCCACGTGTCTTTCCTTGGCAATGCATAATGTGGTGGGCCCTTGGTGTTGAGATGGAGATTACATCAGCCTTTTGAATGTAGTCGTTCGATGATTTGATGAAAGTAAAGGATTGACGGTTAGAATTTAAATTTGCATCAAGCTGAATGAGACAAATGCACTCAGGCTGACTCAGGGATCTTACATCGATGGCATTGGTATGGCCGATACAACTCCTTATGATTTGATCAGTGAGACAAGACATGTTTCTTGTTGATGGAACTTCATCAGTGAGACCTATATGCTCGGTATGACCTTTTCATTTCACCCCGATGGAACTTGTCTTGTTGATGATATGGGTTATTTGAATACTAGATTTTGGAGGTTTTTCATGATATCAAATGGTCAAGAATGATGTGATCATATGTGACTATGATGGATTATACTCAAGATAAGGTTTTCTTTAGGGAATCAACGAGTGCAAAATCACTGTAAAGGCTAGTTAGTTTGTGATGAATGTTCTATAGTGGGCCTCTAGCCTATCCTAGGTCTTTGTAGTAGTTTTTTTAATTCTTTGTTATCATTTTTTCAATTTTCTAGACAACAGCCAAGTTTCTATTTGTAATCTTCTTTAAGTTGGTCATTAAAAAGAGATATATGGTTTGTTTCCATATAGAAATAATGCATTTATAACATTCATGTGTTTTTCATTTAAAATAATGGCATTTGGTAATAATAAGAAGGAAGTGTGAATTTTGAAAAGTCATATTTTCAAATTTGTTTTTTTGTCTTTTTTGAAACAATTAAATAAGTTTGATGCATAAGAGGATTCAATAAGTTGTTTAGAATAGTAAAATGGTGTAAATGTTTGTGATGAGGAAAAATGAATTGGAGAGTGGTTCAAAACTGGTTACAAGGTTTGAAAGGGATGCTTAAGTTGTACTTTTAGAGTGATAAGGTTGACATTAAACTTTTCAAATATTTTTAGTTCATATTTTTAAGATAAAGATTCTTTTAAACAAAAAAAAATGTTTTAAATTTCATACTTGGAAAACAAAAATGCAAATGCAATAAATGAATAATAGAGAATCATGCATGGGAACAAAACACCACCTACAAATGCAAATAATTTATTGGAATGATATAAAACAGATGATAAAGTCAAATATATTATTGGTCTTTCCCTTTATGAAATTAAATTTTATTGTATAGATTTAGATAAATCATCATAGGAAATGGGATAACATTTGGAGCAAAAATAGTTAATGTGAAGTTTTTCCTAAAAGTTCAACTATTTAGATTCAAAATGGGAGATATAATCACTATGTCCAATCACATAAGAAATTTGAGAGCTCTCATTAAACAACTGGTAGAAGTCAAGGCTCTATTAGATGATGAAGATGCTAAGGATATGTTGTTAAATAGTTTGAAAATACAACAATGTTGTTTCTTTGCTTAGTCCAATAACTTCTCAAACACAAGAAGATGTGATTTTGGCCCTATTAGGAGAAGAAAAAAGAACAATGGAAAAGATTTAAAAGTTGATTCTCAACATGAGAATGTATTAAACTCATGAGGTAATAATAATTAAAAAATAAAAATGAATGTTATTATTGTCAAAAAATGGATCACATAATGTGGACTTGTATAACTCGAGCCAGTGATGTTCTTGAGGGAGAACTTAAAGAAAAATCAAATCATGTTAGCTTAGCCTATATATATTTGTTTGTTTCAATCAACATGTTTTGTTGTGAGGAATGTAAAACTTAAGGGAGGGTGTTGGAATATTCAGATTAACATTAATAAATTCACCTTACTAACTTTTTTATTTTTGTTATTAAATAATTAGTTATATTCTTATAAGATAGTAGTTCAAATGGAAAGGTATATTTGAAAGGCTTTGTAAAAGTCATTTTGTAATATATTCCCAAATGAACTGTATGATATAATTATTATTTTGAGTGTGTTTGTGTGTAGATATAAGTTCTCTTGACTTTTCCAATATATTTTGTATGCTTTATTAGCCATGATTTCATTATTAATTTTCCACTTTCGACACTACTTCTTACTAACTTTGCCATCCAAATTTGGCTCTTAGACTAAATATTTCATAAAGGTGCATTTTAATTTTCTTAGTATCACCTTTGGCTGAATTTTTAAACTAGTTCAACCATGCAAAAAGTGTGGTTACAATTTTCTAATTATTTCCACTTAAATGTTGGTTACAATTTTCTAATTTTCTTTCCATTTAGCTAGTCACAATTTCATACTAGCATTAAACCTTGAAAATGGAAGTTTACTTCTACTTAAAACTTGTGGTAATTTCATTAATCTCTTGCTACCTCTGGTGTTTAATTGGACTAGTTCTGTCATCTAGGATTTGTTCCTCAATTTTTTTTTTTACTTTTTTCAGAAAAAAGTTATGATGGTTATACTTGCATTACCATGAATGGATATATATTTGAGTATTTTGGGTGTTTTCATTCAATTTTTCATGTTTTCCCCTTAGCTCCTACTTTATGTGTGTTTTTATGGAATCCTTTGGATATCTTTTGGCTAATAGTATTTCATGGAACCTTATTAAAGGTGCTACTTTTCGTAACTCTATAGCCCAACTATTCAATGGTCATTTTTCTAATGACTCCTTTCTCACTCTCTTGGAGGAAAAATGTGACATTATTTAGGATATTCAATGCCTAGATATTTTCTGGAAAGCTTTAAGGTCAAATATATAGTGGCATAAAACTCAATGTTATAGGAAATCCTTCTTAGCCAAGCCCAATTGGTTCAATTCCTATGGATAGAAGGGGGTTGATCATAAGGAAGTGTTGAGATTCCTAAGCATCTCTTTTACCTTTTAGGTTTCTCCTTCCTCTTTAAGGAAACATATCATTTCTAGAGCTGAGAAAAATTATCATATTAAATTATGAATCCCCTTTCTTTGGCAAGGAGATTCCATGTGTGCTCAAAAATTCTTGTTGCACACATTTCCATTACTCATGTTGCTAAGAACCTTGAAAATCCTCATATTTGAAGATTGAAAAAATCCAAAGGTATATTTTATGGTCTCCCTTTAACCAAGGAAAATGGTTTCACAAAGTATCCTAGGAGTTTTATTATTTCCTTCATGACTATAATAGTCTTGGATTAATTTATATTTACTACTCTAAATGGCGCCATAATAGGCTTTGCTTGCTTTATATTCACTACTCTAAATGGTGCCATAATTTAAATTTAATTAACATACTCTAAAACCTAACGAAACCAGGTTGTAGCTTGTCAAATTGGAGAAGTGAAAGGTCAATACCAGCACTGAGGAAGAGTTTGTAGGAGTGAAAACAAGGTCAATACCAACACTGTGGAAGAGTTTGGAGCTAAAACAAGGTCAATACCAGCACCAAGGACGAGGTTGAGGGCACTCAGGGAAAATCGACGAGCAAGGGACAATGAGTACTATAAGTTTGGCACCCCCATTCTCTTTAACCTACAATTTTCATGCCTAGTTTCCAAATATCTTGTCGTACATTGGCCCCCCATTCTCATAAAATGGTATAAGATAAGATAGAAAAAATAAAATAGCTTAGTCTTTCACATTTTTATAGTGATTACTAGAGGCACATAGACCAATTCTTCATAATAAAATAATTTGATCATACTTTTCCAATGATGACATTATGAGAAAACCTTAGGTTAAATGAATAATTCCTAGCTAAGTTCTTGAAATCATGTCCAACCGTAAAAGAGAAGACCGCTGCTATGTGTACTTGGATAACATGGAGAAAACCTCTTTGAGATCTTTCATCAATCTACGTATTGTTAAATTTTAACACCTAAAAGTGAGAATGAAGAAACTTTCCTAGGATGGTGGCCAATTATGCTTCTCAACACCTAGATTACAAAATCCTTGTCAATATCATTGCCATCACAATAAAACCTATTGCTTGAGATATAGTCATAGAGGTAAACAAATTGGCTTTCTTGATAGTAGATACATTCTATACAATTCAATCCTTGCATCGGAGATTGTTGAATGGGCCCAATAAACTACTCATGATGCCCTTACTATTAAGTTAAAAGTTTGACAATGCATATGATTGCATCAAATGTCCTTTCATTTATAAAAGGCTCAAATGGATTTATTTTTAACCCTAAATTATTATCACACATTCAAAATAACAAAATACTAGTTGAATGAAGAACCTTCATTTGAAGGTGATGTCGTCATGACCTTTGAATGAAGAACCTTCATTCAAAAATGATGTCATGTCAAGACTTTAAAATGAAGGTATTTTTTTATTTTAAATATTTCATGTCCAAAATGCTTTATAAAAGGAACCTTGGCATGAAGGACCTTCAAATGAAGACCTTAATTCAAAGGCCCTTAATTAGAAGATCCTTCATATGAAGGTTCCTTTAATGCCATCCCATTATAGCTCTTAGAATTGTTAGAGATATTTTTATTTTGAAGTAGAGATTGGACCATCAAATAGTGTCACCATGACTCTACCAAGATATCCATCAAATTGATAAACCCTGACTTAACAACCACAAATTCACAAGAAAATTGCCCCTGTCATCCCTAGGGCATCAATTCAATGCCAAGTTTCTTGATTTAACAGACCCCTAAATGCAATGAACTTTTCTACTCCTCCATCAAACTTTTCTTCTCAGCTTCTTCTCTTTCAACTGTCTTTTGGGCCAATTCGGCCACATTTGCAGTCAAGATTGTAGCTTTTGTAGTTGAAGTTTCAGAAGCTCTTTTGATTATTAACACTCCCCTTAGGTTTGGGATAATATCAATAACATAGGGCACAGGCCAACCTAAACTTAGGAAGTAATAAAGTTAGGAAAAATATTTAACTCAATTTATAAAAAGGGGCCCGACTTAGATGAAACAATGAAACATAAGTCATTTTAATACCCACTCCAAAAAGGTAATGACCGAATATATCTCACCCAAGGTTTTACATGGAACATTAGGATTTTTATGAAATCCAAGGTAAAACCCAACCTTAGGTTCCTCCCAAACAATGTAACAAGCCAAGACAAGGGAAAAACATAAATGGAATTCAAAGAACAAGATTTGAAACTCCATCAAATCCACCATGATGCACACCAATCCACCAAGTTATAGTTCCAAGAAAGTGGGTGGATTGGTGGATGTCATTTCTATTTAGCCCTCAAACCCTTACATAGGCACAACAGGGAAATCCCTGTATTTGATTATTTTCTCCCACAAAATAGTGATTGAGAACTTCAAAACAAATACAAATGAAAGGGAACACATATATTTATCTACACCAATGATCTCAGAGCATTTCAAGCTTGTATGGATCCATACAACACAAAAGAACTTCAAAAAAATTATAAAAACACATAAAATTGCTTCAAGAACGTGGTATCTGATATGAAATTTTGGTATCAACTCCTCCAACAATTGCAATAGGATGGGAATACAATATGATAGAAGTGGGATTAAAAATACATCGTTTGAAGCATCAAACCAATATGCAAAAATGAAAGAAAGTGCTAAGCCCTTAAACTGAAAAAGTTTCTTTTAACTTTAAGTTTGTTGGGTAGCCAATTCTTTTAAGTTATCAAATCCTACCATCATACATAATCAAAATGTTGTTGTTTCAAATGACTATGAGTACTAACTTTCACTATTTCAAGATGTTGAAACCTTGTCATAGAGAATTAGAACATTGATTTGACCACTCATCCTACCTTAAAACATACCAAAAGTCTCCTAGAAATTAGACATAGGAAGATTTAAGATGACTTAAACCATTTTTATTGCCAAAGCATAAACTTATGATGACTTTACCAAGCCTAGTACACACTCCCTCCCCATTAACCACTTAGACATGGAAATTAAATTTAAATTTGCTGCTATTTTTAGTCATGTAGGTTTCCAATAAACCACTTGGTGGTGTTTCCCTTCAAGTTTATTTACTTGAATGAAGAGAAAAAGCCCTTTGATTACAATTAGAGAATGCATTTGATGCCTTGGTTATGTAACTGGTGGACCATAGTTACATTTAACACTTGTTACAAAGTTTGGGAGTTAAAAAGTTAAGTAGATTTGATTTGTGATGGACACATTTGGATGGTAGTAACAATAACTTGCAATCTATCAAGACTTGATTACCTTATAACCTGTCAAATTCTAGCGATGAAATGATAGATTAATCATAATGTCACCTTTGGATCACATCACCATGAAAGAACTTCATCCAACATCCTTATGAGTGCAGGTACCACCAAATAGGTATTTGTCATATTTTTCTTCCTCGAGTGAGGGAAATTCAGGAAGAGAAGAGGAAAATCAGACATGTAGTAGGTTTAAAAGAGGGAGATCAACTAGAGGTCAAAATATTAGAAGAAAATTCCGTAAACGCATGGAATTTTTTCTTTCTGAAGGGGGTCATGTTCTTATGATGATGAGAGCATAGGCGACATCGAGGTGCCCTTGAGGTACAAACATCTATGGAAACAATGGGTACCCAAGGAACTTCCTCCAATAAACACTAATCTTTGTGTCAACGAGAAGATATATCGGATAACACCATCGTCATTACATGGTTTGGGCCTATTTTGCATGGACAACATATAGGTCTGTTACAAAAAAGTTACTAAGTTGATGGAGTATGTTGCAGCCTATTATAGTTACAAAGATTGGATGCAGCTGGTTCGATATACATGAAGTATGCGTAAGTATGCACTATCAGTAAATTATATACAACTAAAATATAAGGATCAAAATAAAGGAGTGGCTAGGTACATTGACCAGAGGCCAAAAGCATTAGGGAATATTGTAGGGTTTATAAATAGTACATGACCTAGGTCAAAAAATAAGCAACCCAATTGTATATTCGAAGCGCGAGAGGGAAATCATGTATTTGTATGTGTGATAAAATCAATAACTACAGGGGAAGAGTTGCTAATGGATTAAAATTTGAATTTCTTAGATACAAACACAATTGCTATGGGGGTGGTATGTACTATATACCATTTTACCCAACCTCCAATTAATGACTCCAATATACCATTTTATTATTATGTTTTTTTTCGTAAGTCTATTGGTTTCATTTTGGGAATATTTTTTATATTTAATTTTTGTCACAGTGGGACATTGATCATATGAGGAAGGCTCTGACTTAGAGCACATATTGCAATCCATCTTCAGGAACTTCTATCCAATAGGTTTACCTCATTGTAATTGTACAAATTAGATACAAGCAAAATGTTTTATCATTATGTTTTTTTCATGAGTTTATTATGTTAATTTCGATAATGTTTTTAATATTCTTGTTGCAGTCGGTTGATCGGGGAAAGGCACCAGCAGTACAAGAGAGCATCCATATGGAGGTGTAGTCACTATTATACGATGATGACATCGAATTTTCTGCAAACCCTATGGATATGATGAGGAAGGCCCAAAAAAAATGCAATGAAGAAATGCTTAAGTTGGTATTCATAGTGCCTCAAACAGATGAGATAAGAGAAAGGGTTAAATATTGTTTGAGAGAGCACATAACTTGCAAGTAAGTTGTCATGAGATCTTTAATTATAACGTAAGTTCATTCATGGTTTTATATTTTGTACTCTTTTATGTCATGAACTAAAATATGTGTTGTTTTTACAGGATTATTTGCGTCCTCATCATGTTGCTGGCCATGATCAAGGTACTGCAAGTGTTGTCCGGGAAGTAGGGATCAGTACAAGTGTCAATCTTGATCTTCCTACACATACAACACATCATCCGACCCCATCATCCGTGCCTATATTGTCGACTGAAATGTTGGCAACACATACCATGCAGGCATTCGGTAGTGCACCGTTTGGCAGTGAACACATGCCACTACATGTGTCTGTACCTATGGATACAGAGGCTGCTAGTACTAGTGATGTTTTAGCAGCATTTCTTGGATCTTCCCATATTACTAGTATGGGAAAATTGTCAGTCACATTTGTAATGACTGAGGATTTCCTTCCCATAAAGATAGAGAAGGTCCCAGGTACTTTAAAATATTTTAATTATTATTATATATAATCCAATTGAAATTTACTTATTGATCACTCTTTATAGACTAATGATCCCATGATCATTTTGCAAGAAATGATATTTTTTATAAACATCTAAGTGATCTTACATTGGAGCTCTTCAGGCCCACCATACGTACACAGTGGAATGCCCAAAATCAAGATTTAAAAGATGAGCTCATTAACCGTTTAGTTGTGTTGTTCGGTGATAAAACATTCAACTGAACCAAGGTCTTTAAGAAAGCTGGTACCTATCTAAAGTATGTGAGGGACCAATATAGATCACATTTATAGAAGAACATAAAGTACGAGCATCCCCCATGATTTCGGAGAGGGAGTGGAAGGACTTGGTGTTGGATGGAAAGGAGAAGGCTGAAAAGAAAAAAGGAAAGACACCACCGGGCCAAGGAAGGTATGTGATACTATCAACAATTTAATTATATACTGATTACTCTTTCTTTGTACATAATCTAATGTATTTCAAATTTTTCATAGGCCGCCTGACACATCAAAGGCAACAAAGGCAAGACTAGAAAAACATAGGCAGCACAAACTTGGCTCTAGTGGTTATATGAAATTAGTTGTATTATTTGTAAGTATCAATAAATTAAATATTGCATCCAAATAATAAATAGCAAACAATTTTGGTTTTATCACACCATAGAAGAAAAATTCATGATCGCATGCAAAAATGCAGGGTTGTGATTTCAACAAAGTGCCCACAAAAGAGGACCTATAGATTGTCTTCCACCAAGGCTATGGAGCCTAGACTGAACACCTAAGAGTCTTGATTGGGCAAACACAATCTTCCACTACATCCAACACGCAAGTAAATAAACTCAATAAAGTTTATTTCAAATTGAATACTTGTGTAATCTATTCAATATTAATTTCCACCATAATAATGTGCCTATTTGTTTTACAAAGATAAGCAATGATAATACTGCACATGACATTGGAATGCACCCTGGTGAGGGTGGAGCACAACTTGCAGATGAAGGCCATGGTGTGCATCCTGGTACTAGATGTATTCATGTGCTATACAAAACATAGTATGGATTAATACAATTAAATATATTTAATTGCATTTGGTGTATTAATCAATGTAACCCTTCATGTTTCAACTTTAGAGCATGTAGAGTGTGATCAACATGTTGAGCATGATCAGGCTAGACAAGATCAGGAACATGATGTGGCTCCATCAGGTAAAGAGGACCACTCTAATTTTCTTTTAAATATATTTAATTGCAATTGGTGTATTAATTAATGTAATCTTTCATGTTTCAACTCCAAATCAAGATTTAGAGGGTGTTCAGCATGTTGAGCATGAGGCTATAAGACAATATTAGGAACATGATGTGGCCCAATCAGATAAAGAACACCACTCTGATGTTCTTTTAATTAATAAAATATGTGTAACAATAATAATAAAACATATCAATTTAACATTTCTTTACTATTGTAGCAGACCCCCCCTTGCAGCGGCGTCCATGTTGTGAGTACACGACTAGGCATACATTAATATCATGAGCAGAGCTCAGAACAACTGAAGGGGGGACATATGATTTTGAAAATGATACTCCATTTCAGCTTTTTTTAGCTACAAAAAAGAAACAAAAAAAAAGTGATTGTAATCATATTATGACAACCATATTTTTGATAATATGTAAAAATTGAAAAAATGAATGTTATATGTTAATGAATGAATGTGAATATGTTAATGAATAAATGTTATATGTTAATGAATGAATGTTATATGTTATTAATGTATGAGTGAATGAATGTTATATGTTATTAATGGATGAATGAATGAATGTGAATATGTTAATGAATGAATGTTATATGTTATTAATGGATGAATGAATGATTAATGTTATATGATCGGGTATGGGGGATTGAGAGTGATGTGAGCGGGGGAGGCACCAAATGAGCTTCCACCTTCATGTGGTTGGCCCTATTAAGTAGAGAATATTAAACTATTCTCAAAAATAAAGAGAAGCTGGTCAATAAGGTAAGTAATGCACTTTTCAATATAATAAATGCATCGTTTGAAGCATCAAATCAATATGCAAAGATGAAAGAAAGTGCTAAATTTTCACTATGAACATTGCGTTGTGTGTGGATTTGGTTTCAAAGCTTTTTTTTTTTTTTAGTGGTCTCTAAAATTTGACTTTTGTGCATAACAGGTTAGTGGAAAATTTGACAGCTCTGAAGGGTTTAGAGGCTCGATTGAGATAGATACATGGATATTTGGATCTTTTTTTTGATAGGAGGCTTCCATTTAACCATGAAATTTTGTACCATTTGCAGGTATGCTAAAATATCTCTACTTACATTCATTCAACTTATTGTAATATAATATCTGACAAAAATCTCCTTTTCATTATACTTAGATGGATTTTCATGCCCTGTTCCAAAGCACATGTTTTAAAACAGGAAAGAAGGATGTTGGCAAGGGTTAAGGAATTTTTCTTTACACCTGCCAATTGCATAGTTTACTTCATTCATCCAACATATTTCCAATGCGTTTCACAATTGTTGGAATCATATACTATAATTACAGAACTAGTGAAATTAAAATATGTAAGTTTCAAATATGGCATTACATATCTTTCTATGAATTTTTGAAAGAAAATATCAAAATGGAGAAGTATTAACAAAATAATTTGCATGATTTCTAAGAGATCGGAGATTTTTTTTGCAGAGTTATCTTGAATATATTTAAGAAAAAAGTAACTTATAGAGATTGAAGCAGAATATCGGTAGTCTAAAATCACTAGTCAACACATCTTAGTAGTATCTCAATTCAAGAGAACTAGGTCCACTATCCATTAGCTAGTAAAACAAATAAAATCAATTCATAAGATTATTCTGTTCTAATAGGGTTGACTGGTTGCTTCTTTCTTTTTGATTGTCGGGAAGTCGTCAATATACACTTGGTTTTCCCGCCTTCTCTCACCTCATGGCCAAAGAGTTTTTGTAGAAGGCATCAAAGTAACCTTCAAGATTGACAATGGAAATCAGTACAAGGTCAGTATAACTTAATGCTAATTGGGTATGATTTTATTTGTTCAAGACCAATTTAGATTCATTTTTTGCTCACACTACTTTTATTTACATTTATGTTTTGCTAATATCCATTTTCCTTTACATTCATATTCTTCTATACATATTGTCTTTACAATAATGTTTTCCTTAATTTAATCTAGGGGAGAGGACCCAGTACCTAAGCAACTTTCAATGTCATGCTGTTAGGATTTACTATGAAGCTAATCCAAAGTTTTTCATTGCTACTCGAGGCCATATTGCAGTGCTTTCTCTAGGAAGCCCACATGATCCCCATCAGGTATCTTCTTTTTGTAGTCTCTAAATTTCTTAGAAGAAATCAACAACCAGTTTGTCTAAATGTGGCTCCTTGTTTACACATTAATATCTCTTTTGGTAGCAATGGATCAAAGTGGATTCATGGGGTCTTAAAGAGAAGGCTCTCAAACATGGAGATCAAGAGTGGGACCAAGTAAAACCATTCATAATCTTGATCATATTGTTTTATTGATTGTCTAAGAGCTAAGTATCCAAGATAACATTCTGTATTTTTCTATTGAATTTCCAGAGTGAGAATAATTTTGGGTTTGCAATCCTATTTTTTAGTACACTAGCTAAGTATCCAAGACGCACTGTAGGTACTCTTTCTCACCAAATTTCTCATTTTCCACAAATTTAGATTCTAGTGTGTAGTTTAATATTCGGTAGTTTGATTTTTTTCTTTTTTAGCAAAATTAGAATCCAGTTCGTAGGTTGTGCTTGTTGTCCATGACAATCCCCTTGATCTCATGACTCATCATAGGTTTTATATTTTTCTCCAATTGTTGATCAACATCAAATGTGGCCATCATAATATCATCCATAGCCTCCATATTCTATAATTATTCATTGCTCATTTCTCATACATAGTAACCAAATAATGCAAGCCTAGAGCTTGGACTACAGATGTATGCAAAAAATGATAAATCCCTACCTTTGTAAGCCTAATTAAACACAACAACTAACATGTTGTTTGATATTTTAAATAGTCATATGACTGTCCTTTTTCTACCTTGTAAACACTTACTCAATGCATACAATAATTTATTGAAATACAAAGTTGAATGGCCTCTTAACTCTTGACACTAATGTCCTTGCATTTGTCCAAATAGGGTTAATCATATTGTGATCTAAATTTTCATAATGAAGTCTTCCAATCTGTCCTTTATATATGAGCATTGATGACAATCCATCTTGTCTTTTACTACCCCTATTAAATGCTCATGGTCTTGGCATATCAACTTCCTCTCTTTGATTGACCTATCCTTATGTCCTATCATTATCCCTATGGATGCACTTTGGAACCTCCTACTACTTTTAAATATCGCCCAGAGTCACCCCAATAAGTATTTCGATCCATTTGTATCTTCATCGACAAAATATCATATATCGCTAGGATATTCTACAGTTTCCCTGATGTGGTGAGTCTCCCCGATGATTATTCTTTCAATCTCAACTATGTCACCAAGATTCCTGCCGATGTAATCTTATCGGTGTCACATAGCGGGTCAGGTAGACATTCAGAACTTACTCCGATGTTATATATCTTTCCGATATGCTTCCCTCGTGCTTCATCGATGAGACAAGATGAGTATCTCACTGATGAAAATTCATCGCTGAGGCCATAGGCCAGTCCTCCCGATATATCTTCTCAGGAAATTTTGATCGCTGTAACAATCTTGATCTTTCACCGATATGCCTACATTTGAACAAATAGCTTTTTTTAAAAAAAAAATTGTATTGTTCCATCGAATTTTTGACAGACCTCCAAAAGCGTCTGATGAATTCGCAATATATCCAATGAACTTTCATCTTAATGAATTGCCTATTTCATCGCATGTTTAACGTACTTTTGTCATTATTTCGATATGTAATATGTCACCAAGATTCCTACCGATGTAATCTTATCGGCATAACATAGCAGGTCAGGTAGACATTCAAAACTTACTTCGATGGTATATGTCTTGCCGATATGCTTCCCTCATGCTTCGTTGATGAGACAAGATGTGTATCTCATCGATGAACCGTCATCGCTGAGACCACAATCCAATCCTCCTAATATATCCTCTCAATAAATTTTGATCACTGTAATAGTCTTGATCTTTCACCAATATGCCTACATTTCAATGAATAGTTTTTTTTATAAAAAATTGCATTGTTCCTTCACATTTGCGATGAACCTCGAAAAGGGTCTGACGAATTTGCAATGTATCTGATGAAATTTCTTTGTAATGAGTTGCCCATTTCATTGCAAGTTCGATGAAAGTCTGTCGCTATTTTAATCTGAAGTATGTCACCAACACTCTTGCTGATGTATGATTATCGGTGTCAGATAATAGGTCGGGTAGACATTCAAAACTTACTCTGATGGTATATGTCTTACTGATATGCTTCCCTCGTGCTTCGTCGATGAGACAAGATATGTATCTCGCCAATGAAACTTTTATCATTGAGACCAAAGTCGAGTCCTCCCGATATATCTTGTTAGACAATTTTAATCATTGTAATAGTCTTGATCTCTCACCGATATTCGCAATACATCAAAAATTTCATCATAATGGTGATGAAATTCTGTTGTTAATCCAATTTTTTGGCAAAGGTATGTTGCTCGTGCTCCGCATGTTGTGCATCGTTAGATCGGCGAAATTGTCGTCGTGGTTTCGACGAACGTATGTCACTGCTTCGATGCTTCAGCGGAGGTACGCTACCCATGCTCCAACCACTGCTCATTGCTCGATCAACAAAGTGGGCGTCGTGGTTCCGATGAGCTTGCGTCGTGAGTGCGACGTTTTATAGTCCGTCGGAATATAGACAAAAATTGAGCGACGGCGCTGATTTTTGCAATTCATTAGTTGGCTGACAAAACAGTATCAAAAGTCTGACGAACGACCGTCATAAATTAGAGTCAAATTCAGTAGTGGTTAGTGAAAAATCAAACCATTATTGATTCACATAGTTTAATTTCTATTTCTATGGTTTATACAGGGCTTGAGCATGCCTGAGCATGGGCGTGATAATATTTCCCTCATGGAGAGAGATCATGAGATGGCGGTAAGTGATTATTTTGTCAAATATATTATTTTTTATAATGTAATTTCTATATATTCATGTCTTTTCTTCTTATTGTAATAGTTAAAAATTCACCATGAACAAAACAATAGGAGGAGTAGCAAGAGCACTCCTCGAGCACAACAAAAATGAGTGATAGACCTATCGCCATCTGATCAAAAAGCAAAGGTAAAGAGTTTATTTCTAGAGCATGGAGAGCAATGAATTTTGATTCTAGAGCCCTTTGTTGTATGCCTACATGGCAGTTTTGTATTGGACATATTTGAAATTGTATGCCTATATGGCTATTTTGTACATATATTTCATACTTATATCGACATATATTGATGTATGACTGCATGGCTATTTGGTTAATACAAATATCTTTTATTGATGGTGTTCATATTTGCATTCTAAATTCATGGTTCAATAGATATGAGTTACGTGTATTCAAGTGTATACTTTACAACTTACATGTATACTTTATGACTTACGTGTGTTCCAATGTATACTTTGTGGCTTGCATGTTTTCATGTGTATACCTTGTATTCATGCATATACTTTGTACTAATTTGTGTATACTATGTATTCATGTGTATACTTCTTAAGGCTTATGTGTTTTTGAGTACTTGTGCTTCCCTTATTCACATGTACATGCTTGACTTATTTATGTGTATAATTATTAATTGGTTAGCCCTAGCATTGATCATTGTTGTCCTTCATGGTTTGTCTTGAATATTAATTGATTGATGCTAAACAACTTTATCTAAAAGAAAAAAACACGTTTTCAATTGGTATTCCATGAAATGATTCATAAAAAGATTCTAATATGTTCTTGATGCGTCACCATATAAACATGTCGAAATATTTATATGTCAACTTTTTGCAATATTATTTCTTGTATACGAAATGGACTTAGGAGAAAGCAAGTTATAATTCATAATACAAATAAGAAATGGACTCAATGTTGTCCTAGACCCCCAAATAGGTCTATTTAACAAAGAAACATGCTCTCAATCACTCTTCCAATTGCAAAGCACCATTGGGTAGAATTTACCAATCTGCAAATCCACAAAATCCACAATTTTTAGGGCGTGATTGACCCTCTAACCCCACTATCCTCTAAACCCTCACTTTTCTCAAATTTCATGAGGGTTTATTGAAAACCCCATATCTAGACATCATACAACCTCAAAAACTCTTCCAACACTCTTCATTATACCTGCACAAACTTAATTGACCACCAAATTATGTTGCCCCTTGACTTTACCCACTTTTACTCCCTCAAACCTCTCTTTTTCATTCAAAACCCCTCTATTCCCAATTAGGGCATCATTCCATTAAATACTTTGACCTCCCTTGTCCTTGAAAACCATTTGAACACATCAAACTCCACAACCTCACCCTATTTCCAACCTATTCTAACTTATTCTCAAGCAATTTCTTCTTTTCACCTCATTTAGCCTTGCTTTTAAGGCCTAAATTCTAAATTTTGAATAGGGGCAGCATTAGAAATCTCTTCCAATGCCTTTACCAATGCTATTTTCTTATTTTTACTTACATAATTGACCACACTAACTCAAAACTAAAAACAATACTACATAATGGGCTATCATGGCCTTATTTGACATTATAATGACTAAAACCATTGGACTAGACCTTCTTCATCAAATGGAGGAACAAGGTGCTTTGCACCAATGATCATACATTTTTTTTGTGGAATACTCAGACTTCTCAACTGTCATTTGTATGCTTCTCTTTTTCATTGTTTTGCATGCCATCATAAGGGATCAAGCCGGTTGAACGTAGCTCAAATCAATTCCGCGTGTTTGGGTGTGAAAGAGGACCATGCCTAGTGTAAAATTACCTATCAGGATGTGCTGGAGTAGTTATTTTAATCACACAAATTGTAAAACAAAAGTTGCACCACTTTGCAACTTTACACTGCTTCCATTTGACACTTTTTCTATCAAGTGAAAACTGGACACCACAAGAAAATGACTTTGAGATAATAAAAACTAAGAGAGGTTACTATAGAGGGGCCCAACATGATCTCGTAGGCTTAGACGGAGAGGTCGTAAGCATCATGGTTTCTGAGTAATAGCCCGTCAAAGTTTGCTTCCCTTTTGTACTTTGAACCCTTAAGGGATCGATCTGGTTGAACATAGCTCAGAGCGATTCAACGTGTTTGGGTGAAAAAGAGGACCATTTTCTAGCATAAGAATACCTATTCAAATGCATTGGAATAGTCTATTTGGTCACACAAGTTGTAGAATGAAAGTTGCACCACTTTGCAACTTTGCACTGCTTGCATTTGACACTTTTTCCATCAACTGAAAAATCCGCCACCATGGGAAAACCACTCCAAGATAGCCAAAATAGAGAGAGGTTTTTGTAGAGGGGCCCAACATGATCCTATAGGATCAGATGAGAAGTTTCTAAGCATCACGGTATCTAATTAACAATATGATAAAGTTTGCAGCCATTTAGCACTTTGGACTCTTAAGGGATCGATCCGATTGAACATACCTCAGAGCGATTTTGCATGTTTGAGTGTGAAAGAGGAAAATGCATAGAATAAACATACCTATTCGGATGCATTGGAATAGTTCACTTGGTCACACGAGTTGTAGAACGAAAGTTGCACCACTTTGCAACTTTGCACTGCTTGCATTTGACGCTTTTTCCATCAATTGAAAATTTGTCGCCACGGGAAAACCACTTTGAGATAGCCAAAACCAAGAGAGGTTTTTTTAGAGGGGCCCAATGTGATCCTATAGGATTAGATGAAAAGTTTCTAAGCATCATGGTATTCAAGTAAAAACATGATAAAGTTTGCAGCCATTTAACACTTTGGACTCTTAAGGGATCAATCTGGTTGAACGTACCTCAGAGTGATTTTGTGTGTTTGGGTGCGAAAGAGGACCATTCCTAGCATAAAAATACCTATTTGGATGCGTTGGAATAGTTCGCTTGGTCACACGATTTGCAGAACAAAAGTTGCACCACTTTGCAACTTTGCACTGCTTGCATTTGACGCGTTTTCCATCAATTGAAAATCTTCCGCTACGGGAAAACCACTCCGAGATAGCCAAAACCGAGAGAGGTTTTTGTAGAAGGGACCAACACAATCCTGTAGGATTAGATGAGAAGTTTCTAAGCATCACGATATGCAAGTAATAGCATGCTAAATTTTTTAGCCATTTTGCACTTTGGACCCTTAAGGGATTGATTCGGTTGAACGTACCTCAGAGTGATTCTGCATGTTTCGGTGTGAAAGAGGACCATGAATAGCGTAAAAATACCTATTTGGACACGTTGGAATAGTCTACTTGGTCACACGAGTTGCAGAGTGAAAGTTGCACCACTTTGAAACTTTGCACTGCTTGCATTTGACACTTTTTCCATCAAGTGAAAATCTTTCGCCACGGGAAAACCACTCTGAGATAGCCAAAACGGAGAAAGGTTTTTATAGAGGGGCCCAACGTGATCTTGTAGGATCAAATGAGAAGTTTATAAGCATCATGGTATCTGATTAATAGCATGCTGAAGTTTGTAGCCACTTTGCACTTTGGACCCTCAAGGGATCGATCTGGTTGAATGTACCTCAGAGCGATTCCACATGTTTGGGTGCAAAAGAGGACCATTCCTAGCATAAAAATACCTATTCAAATGTGTTGGAATAGTCTATTTGATCGCACGAGTTGCAAAGTGAAAGTTGCACCACTTTGCAACTTTGCATTGCTTGCATTTGACACTTTTTCCATCAAGTGAAAATTCGCCGCCACTGGTAAACCATTCTGAGATAGCCAAAATCGAGAGAGGTTTCTGTAGAGGGGCCCAACACGATCCTGTAGGATTAGATGAGTATCACAGTATCCAAGTAACAACATGCTGAAGTTTTCTGCCATTTAGCACTTTGCACTCTTAAGGGATCGATCCAGTTGAACGTAGCTCAGAGCGATTTCCTATGTTTGGTTGTGAAAGAGGACCATGCCTAGCGTAAAAATACCTATTCAGATGTGCTAGAATAGTTTGTTTAGTCACACAAGTTGAAAAACAAAAGTTGCACTGCTTGCATTTGACGCTTTTTCCTGTTACCAATTTTTAGTGTCTTGCTTAAAATTAGTAATCATAAGAGAAATTACTTCCTGGGGTACAAAATTTTTTATTACAAATCATCCAATGAATTTTTTTCTCAGAATGAAAGTATGTTTAGGAATGATTTGCAAAATCATTCAACAATTTATACTAAACTAGTTGAACAATTCAACACAGCAAAGATCAAACAATTTTCATTCAAGGAAACAATGTTCAGGCTGAACCATTCATCTATAGCAGTTTTTTTGAATAAGGCGTTACAAATATAAGAACAAGAATGCGAGAAATCAATCATTTGATTATAGAATATATGTTTTAGAGCAATTGCAATTGCATTATTTCATTGTGCAATTAGAATAAATTCAGAAAATATTGGAAGCCATTGCATTTCATGAACAATTCATTTATTGAGAAAATGTTCTGTAAACCCACATAAGCTGTAGGAGTAGCCCATTTTGATTTCTAATCAAATGTTGAATGAAAGAAGAATGCATTACACAACTGGAAATAACATAAGAATAAGGAGAGAAGGTGATTCGTCATTGCTTGGAATGACGAATCATCATCATAGTTGTGTTGAACTCATGTCCATCTCCAGTATTGGTACCGACTCTAGCTCCAAGGTTTACCTGAAAAATTGTGAGGGGTGGTGTTAGAGCAATGAGAAATCGCATTTTGCTTTATCCCTACATTACCAATAGAACTGGAATTTTCACCCTATCAATCATTCATCAGATGATTAGCCTTTAAAAAGTAGAGCATGAAAAGGAATCAATGAATTCATTTTTTTTACTAACTTGTTTGTTCTATGTGCAGATACAGGGAACAAATCAGAAAGGAATCATTGATCCATTTTTTACTAACTAATTTGTGTCATGTACAGATATAGGATATGTAATGTTGTTGTTTATTCATCAATTTCAGAATGAGTGGGGTAAAATGTGGCTCCCACAAGGGTTGAGCCCAGCTCATCAAATGTTTTGTGCAATATGAACATCATGAAATCAATATCACGTTTGAAGAATTTCCAAAAAGATAGTCACATATAAGAGACATAATTTTAAGAGATGCATAAGTTCTTTTGTTGCAGATTTCCTCATGCCAAAAAAGAGAACAGATCATTTACTTTAGTGAACCAATGAACAAATTCAAATTGATGGAGATTATAGTGCCATCATCAGAAATGCAGTGAACATTGCTTGCAAAGGAGAACAATAGGATAGAGCACAATCCTCAATACAAGTCAGCCATAAAAGAGTGTTTTTATTCATTTACTGAAGCTTCTAGAAGAAAAATAAAGGTTTTCTCTTGTAATCTAAATATGGAGCAGGACTTTTTTTTTTTAAGGAAATCATAGGGGACAAAAAATACAAAAATGCTAAACAATGACAGTGATAGTTTTTGAAAGTGACCAGTCATAACAACTGGATAAGAGGCATCATCAGAAAGTTCAAGTTGTACTAGGAATAGAAAAGATTGAAATAAGACCTTATTAGTATAAGAAATGCTTCAGATTCTACATGATTTTCAAATAAAGGGATATTCAATTTATATTTCAAAGAACAAACCTAGAAAAGCTCATGTTGAGTCTGAGTCAACATTCTAAATATTGGCCTGGATTTTGTTATTTTTTCTGAAGATTCTAAGTATAGTAGCAAAGAGACATAATTTTAAGAGATGCAAAGAGGAAATGTCATGGCTGCGGCCAACCCAAGCCAGAGAGAGTTCATTTCTACATGAAGAGATCTTAAGGGGTTTTTGGGAAAACAGTAGGGCACGAGTTTTACCTAAAGTGGGATATAAAAGTGCGTACAAAGAATCCATGACGACACTCAAATACATGAAAACCCAGCTCGCCCAGAATTCGCTCATGGTGGCCAAAGCAGAAAACACAAGCACATAATAAGATCAACAATGAAATGCCAAAAATACAGGAGGCCTCGCCATAAAAAGAGAGTTCCTTGTATTTTATACTTAGAAAAATACACTCCATGATAAAGAACATAAATTACTCGTGGCGTCCAGCACAAATAAGCAACAAGAAATGAAATACCCATTTTCATTGGAGATTCAATAAAGAAAAAACTTGACTTAAAGTGTATTCATGGCGGCCAAAGGAAAACCCAGTAGCAAAAAATGAAAAAACAATCATCAAAATTTGCTCAAAGGCTACGGCTATTGACAAAATAGAAAGAAGGTTGAGATTCATAAACTTACTCATTGTTTGCTGAGGAGAGACTTAACAAATCCCACGGCTTGACACAAAGATTTTTCTCCTTGAAGATGCTCAGCCAGGTTTGTTCATGGCGCCCAAGGTAAAAAATAGAGAAAAAAAAATTGTTATAAGAAAATTGTTTAAAATCACGACCTGTGGAAGCCTCAAAAGTTTTACAAAAATGGAGGGAAAACTTCTAGAGTGATTCAAAGATCAAACTCACCATGAAATCACTAGATGCAACCTTGAAAGTTTGCAAGGAATCGACTGAATGAGCTAGGGTTTTGTCATGGCGGTGCCCAACACAACAGGAACATAACAAGTGAAATGAGATAAAGTAAAAAGGGAATGCCTTGTTTATTCGTTTAGGGTTATAACCCTAAAGGTGTGATGAAAGGAAGGCAAACATTTTTTCCTTAGAATTTTTTCTTTTAAAAACTTTATTCATTTTCAAAAGAGGTCATGGCATTTTTATGTTTTAAGTTTTTAAATCATTTAAGTATCTTTAGAGGTCTTAAGTCTTTGTATTTCTTTTTGACTTGTCATTCACTTTTGCATTCTCTTTTTTGAATGCAAATATTTTATTTAAAATGATTACTATCTAAAATCAT
Source organism: Sequoiadendron giganteum (assembly GCA_007115665.2). NCBI lineage: Eukaryota > Viridiplantae > Streptophyta > Pinopsida > Cupressales > Cupressaceae > Sequoiadendron > Sequoiadendron giganteum. The sequence goes on from CM021104.1 coordinate 384,356,024, forward strand.
TTTATGTAAAAGATTTTTATTAAATGCAAAGTGAGTTCATAGTTGAGTCAAGTTTTTTTTTTTTTTTTTGCATTATGTTCAAAATTTGTAATCTTTATTCAAAATGATGAATTATAAATCCTTTTGAATAAATGATATTTTGAAATGAAAATGAAAGTAATTTGAATATAGTTTCAAATTATTAAGAGGTCAAAAATGGAGTATTAAAGACTTGCTCAAATCATGGGAGAGGTTAAGAAATCAGTGCCAACATGTTTGAGCGATTTTAGGGAATTTGGAGCACTTTATCAGAGTTTTAACATTAGTTTGGAGTTCCTTTTGCCTTGAATTGAGTCAAGAGGTGATTTGAGGCACATATATGGACTTTAATTTCATTTTTGAACCTAATTTGTAGGGATTTACGGTTACATACGGCTCACCAAGTTGGTGAAATTTTGACAACTCTTGTTGGAGTTGGTTGGCATTGCATTCCTTATTTGGAGGAAAAGATTGACAACACATGTGATTTTGGAGCCAAAATTCAATTTCGAATTTTGGAGACAATTTCTATAAGTATTTCTTTTCTTTTAGTGTTGGGGTTAGTTCTTGGTTTAGAGATTGCGGTGAGAGAATTCACTCAGATTTTTGTAACTCATGATTTCTTGAGATTTGTAATACATATATCCTAGATTTTTCAACAAGAAGTTTTTCTTTCCTTCTCAGATCTGTCTTGTGCAAGTATTGTGTGTAAGCTTTTAGGATAAATCTTTTGTGATTTCCATGAAATCCTTATTTTTAATCTTATTGCCTCAATGTCTTGTTTAGCTTCAGTATGTTATAGTGCAGGTCATTGACTGTGTTTTCTTACATTTGTTGAATGCTTGTTATGAAAACACTATCATTTTCTTTCAAAAAAACTTCAATCATAAAAGCCTATCAAATGAAGTATTTATGCAAAACATACTTGATTGAGCTATGAATCCTTTAGTTTTCAAATTGATTTATCTTGTGAGATTTTAAAAGCAGATTCAGGTCATCTTTCACATATTGGTGAATCACCTATTTTTAGTTTTATTTCTTTCTTAAAAGTCCTTCTATCCCTTTTCACCTATTATTAAAAATCAGTTTTACAAGAAAATTCAAAGGGAACCAGCCCATAATCTAAAGGTCCACTTCATTCCCTGGTCACCCACAACCTCGAAGTGTTCCCATGTGTCAATAGGTTGCTATAGTTATAGCTTAGCAAGGGTGCAAACCTTATTTGACAATAGTTTTTGGCACGCCCAGTGGGACTGAGAACTATTTTTTATTCTTAAACCATAATTTATCATACTACTGTTTGGTATGTGCAGCAGAAATTGCATTCTTGAAAAGACAAATTTTAGCATACTTGGCGACTCCGAGCTCAGATTTAGCAAAACCAGTGCATTGCAACGCATGAGAAGAGTACAGGCTAGGAGTAACTCAACTATTTTTGAGTATTTGTAGTTATCCCCACCTAGAAGAAGGGAAAGAGAAGCCCAGAAGGTTCAAAAGAGAGTTGTTTATTCAAGAAGATCCAAGTGAAATCCTCCTGCCGAGGACAGTCATACCACTACCCGAGTTGTTCCATCTATAATAATCTCAATGGCTCAACCACCACTCAAAATCAGCCATTTGTTTCTTTTTATCAAGGCAACCCTTTGAATCTTGCACAACACAATGACATACTAGCTGCGGCCCTAAAGAGCTTTCCATTTTACATTGGAGAAGAACACACAACAGCCATTGAACACATCAAAGATGTGGCTTCGTTGTGTGGAGTGTATCACATTACTCAACAAGATGTTGCAGTGAGGCTCTTGGTGGCTTCTTTCAAGGGTAAAGCCCTTCAATGGTTCAAAGGCCTTCCTATCAATTCAATTGCTACATGGGATGAGCTGGGTGAGCGGCTCAATAAGCAATTTGAAGATAAATATGATCATCTTTCACTGGTGGAGTGGTTGATCACCATTAAAAGAGCTCCACATGAGAATTTGATGGACTTCAACTACCATTTTAAAAGATCCTGGAATTGAATTCCAACCACGGTAAAACCTTCCAATGATTATGCTTATTTTTACTATTTGAAGTCTTTAAATAGTGACATTTCTCTTATGATTCAGTCTTTAGGAGGTGACACACTGCTAGTAGCATTTGATGTTGCTGTCAGAGTTGAAAATAGCCTAATACAGGTGGGTAAAATAGCCCCCCTAGGCCTCCTATGCCTTATTTTGTTGACCTACAACCAACTACTTTTGCTTTACCACCTACAATAGTTGTTGTCCCTACTTTTCCAGCTTTTAATGCACAAACAACAACTCAAGAATATGTCATTCCTAACCAATTCCAGGAATTAGTAAATCAGAATGACAAAATCCAAAAGACCCTATGGACTTTTGGAAATGAGCTGGTAAATATTAAAAAAAAACAAAGCCAACCATCTTATCAAGCCCCTTTTTAGGCCAATTCTCAATTTCAAAGAAGGAATTTTAATCAGAGGCCATTCCAGCCTTATAATCCCAGTACTCCTAGTACCTCCAAGGAGGTTGTTGTGGTTCAAAATAACTTAGCAGTTGATTATGAATGGTGTTTCCCATGTAACCAACTGCATAATCAGTCAACTTGTTCAAATAGGATTTTAAATCAGGCACTAATGGTGCAAAATAGTGCTACTGTTTCACAAAATTCAGCTCAGGAAAAATCAGAACAGTAGACTTCTCATATGAATTGAGGTAATTTTTATGTGCCATTTTTGAATTGGCAAGTGAGGAGTTATGTGGGATTAATGACCCACCAGGTCTATCAAGTGATCCTGTAGCATCCAATACAAGATCGAAGAAGAGGGTTGTATATTTGGGGCAACAGATTGATGGTGAAAAGAATCAACCATCTACAAGTTCACAGAGTCAGGTTAAGTCACCTGCTACACAGAGTATGCAAGTTCAGCCAAGGACAACCTTTGACTAGCAAGGACCAGCCTAGAGTACCAGTGCAGCCAACACAAATACAGAAAGATGATGTTGTTCCCAAAGGACAGTAGAAGGTTAGTACTGGTAGTTTTAACATTTTGGATCATATGAAGAAGACAAGTGTAAGTGTCTCTTTGGTAGTTTTAACTCAGCTTCTTCTCTAAAGTGTAAGTGTCTTTATCTGAGGAAATAATAAACCAACAACCTACTAAATTTTTTCTCACTAATGCCCTTCTTGAGAAGAAAGAACAACAAACTATTAAAGCCAAGCCACCTCCTTTTTATGTTTCTCTGATTATAGGAGATCACCTAGTTCACAATTGCATGATTGATTCTAGGGCTAGTAGTTCAGTAATGCCCAAATAGATTGGTGATAAATTAGGTATTGAGTATGAGTCACTTGAGAAGGGAGTTTTGCAATTGGATGGCATTGTTGTTAACACAATAGGGGTCATTAAAAATCTAAGTTTAACTCCACATGCCTGTCCAAATTTTGCAATACCATAGGATATCTATGTAATAGAGTTACCCCCATACTTTTCCCTTTGTTTATCCAGGGATTTCATAGCTAAGATAGGTGGAAACTTATCTACTGACTGGTCTCATATGTTGTTCAGAACTAGGTATGGTACTAGGGTTACTGTAAAATCTGAATCAATAGCCAAGGATCATATTGAGCCTTACCATCGTCCTCCCATTAATGCTAATTTATGTACTAGTGAACAAGAGGAGCAACTTGTTGTTCAAAAAGGTGAAGTTCAAGCAGAAGCAGTATCAAATATTCTTCTTGAAGACTGGGCATCTCAAACTAATGAAATTGGCACGGGTGAGCAGCTAGAAGAGGTTGAAATTGGTCTTTATATGATGCATGAGACTGACTCTTTCATGCCTAATATTGAGAAATACAAAGAGAAACTAGTTGAACATCAGAGAAATGAAGTGTGGGAGCTATTTTTTGATGGCTCAAGGAGTAAAGTTGGTGCTGGTGGTGGTTGTATGCTGGTATCCCCTGAAGGTAAGAAGTACTACTCAGCTTTCATATTCTATTTCAGTTGTACTAACAATTTTTCTGAATACAAAGCTCTAATCCAAGGCTTGGAGTGGGCAAGACAAAGAGGTATTAGCTACCTAAAGGTTTATGGGGACAATGAGTTGGTTGTTAATCAGGTAAGAAAGCTAAATGTAGTAAAAACTTATGCACTCAGATATTATCAGAATAAAGTTTGGGACCTCTTAGAGGGATTTGATGCATTTAATTTGATTTCCATACCTAGAACTCAGAATAGACATGCTGATAGACTAGTTGCTGTAGGAGTTGAATATGATATTCCAAAAGAAATTTGCAGTGATAAAACTAATCAACATATTAAAATTGTTGTTAGACCTGTTTTTCCTAATAATAACATACATTGGAAAGTTTTTGAAAGTGACCAGTAGATTGTAAGCTTCTTGAGAGAAGAAGTTGAGTTCTCACATGCCAATCAGGAAAAGTTACAACACCAGTATAGTGACCAGATTATTCAGCTAAAAAAAAACAAGTTGTCAAAAGGCTTGGTCACTCTAGAATCTATTTTCAATACAAATGATCAAGCTAGAAAATCCAAAGGCACTATTCAAGTTCAGCAAGATCACTATGAGGAAGTTGAAGTCTTCAAAGGAAAGCTTCTTAAATTAGGCAAGGTATGTACAGCTGAAGAGAAGCATGTTTTTATTTAGCTTTGTCAAGAATTTAATGATATCTTTGCTTGGCAATATACTGATTTGAAGGGATTCAATCCCCAGCTTGCTCAACATACTATTGAACTAGAGCCCAATGTTAAACCTATTAGGCAGAAAAAAAGGCCTTTGAATCCTAAGTTAGAGCCTCTGATGAAAAAAGAGTTGGATAAATTGATTGAAAGTAGTATTATCTTCCCCATTAAGCATACTTCATGGGTTTCTAACCTAGTACCAGTAAGCAATAAAAATGGTGAGATAAGACTGTGTGTAGATTTTCGTGACTTGAATAGGGCCTCTTTAAAAGATCATCATCCTTTGCCCTCTATGGAGTAGATACTTCGGGTAGTTTCAGGGGCTGAAAGGTTTTCCTTATTAGATGGCTATTCTGGCTACAATCAGATTTTAGTGAAGGAAGACCAATACAAAACAACCTTCCCCACAAAATGGGGAACTATGGCCTACTAGAAAATGCCCTTCAGTTTGTCTAATGTTGGAGCGACATTTTAGAAAGCCATGGATATGGCTTTTCAAAGTTTAATGTACAAAATTGTCTTAGTATATCTTGATGATATCACTGTTTTTTCTAAAGAAGCTAAGGATCATCTGAGTCATTTGAGGCAGATTTTTGAAAAGTGCAGGGAGTTTGGGATATCACTTAATCCTAAAAAGTGTGTTTTTGTTGTTCATGAGGGAAAATTGCTTGGTTATGTGGTGTCTAAGTAGGGCATTGCTATTGATCCTGAAAGTGTAAGTGCTATCTTAGCTCTTCCACTGCCAACACACAAGAAAGGTTTCTAGAGTTTTATTGGTAGGATTAACTTTGTTAGGAGGTTTATCCTTGACATTGCTGATTTGTTAAGTCCACTAACTCATATGCTGAGAAAGAATGTACCTTTCAGCTAGACCAAAGATGGGAAAATAATTTTTGAGCTAATTAAAGAAGCATTAGCAGCTGCACCTACACTTTTGAATCCTGATTTTTCTAAAGATTTCATTTTGTATGCTTATGGAAATATTGATTCACTTTCAACTATGCTTGTACAACAAAATTATGAAGGATCTGAACAGCCTATGGCATTCTTCATTTAGGGAATCAAAGATTATGAGCTCAGGTATACTTTTGTAGAGAAACATGTTCTTGTTGTTATAAGAAGCCTAAAGAAGTTTAGGCATATGCTTTCTAGTAATAAGATCATCTTGATGGTTGCTCATCCAAGTGTAAAAGAGTTTTTACTAAACAAATATTTGAGTGATAGAAGAGTTGGTTGGGTAACCAAAGTGATGGAAAAATATCTCGAAATAAAGGTTACTAAGCTGATAAGGGGAAGAGGCCTCTACGAACAGCTCATAGAGGACAGTAGCAACAATACAAAAGAGGAAGAAAGTGTTGTTTTAGCACTTCAAGATGGAGAACAAGTTGTTGTACCTACTCCTATAGGTTGGATTGTAGAAATGACACATTTTTTATTGACTGGTGAGTGCCCTCTTGATCTAACTAAATCCAGAAGAAGGTATTATTGATTGCAGTCCATACCTTATGGTTTATTGTTTCGAAGAGATTTTCATGGTGTCTTGTTGAGATGCATTGAGGCTGACTAGATTGATAGAGTATTGCTTGAATTTCATCAAGGGTCAACTCGTGGACACTTTTCTCCAAGAGCTACAACTCTTAAAATCATGAAAGGAGGCTATTACTGGCCTACCTTATTCAAGGATTCCCATGCATGGGTAAGGAAATGCAAAGAATGTGTTATCTTTGCAGGAAAAGAGAAGTTGGTTGCTCTTCCATTACAGCCAGTTCAAGTTGAACAACCCTTTATGAAATGGGGCTTGGATTTTATTGGGGTTATTAACCCACCATCAAGCACAGACCATAAATGGGTGCTTACAGCCACTGATTATTTTTCAAAGTGGACTGAAGCTGTGGCACTCAAAGAAGCCAATGAGACAGCTGTACTGAATTTTTATGAAGAATTGATAACCAAGTTTGGAGTTCTAGAATCTATTGTTTCAGATAATGCACTTGCATTCATAAGAACTAGAGTGTTTGACTGGGCTGTTAAGAATGGTGTTTATTTGAATACATCTTAAAATTACTATCCTCAAGGGAATGGACAAGCTGATTCCACTAACAAGAACCTACTGAGGATCATTAAGAAGACTATGGAAGGCAATCAAAGAGCCTGGCACACCAAGCTGAAATAAGCCTTATGGGCTGATAGGATTACGTCAAAAAGGTCTACAGGACTTTATCCTTACATGTTAGTGTATGGAAAAGAGGCAAGACTTCCCATTTCAATTGAGCTCTTGGATCTTGACTTGGTAAATCAGCTAGATATGATTGAGGAGGAACCAATGACAACAAGGTTAGCTCAGCTGATCGAACTTGAAGAGGTTAGAGCTGAAGCTATGAAAAATATTGAGCAACATCAAGCTCAAATGAAAAGAACATTCGATAAAAATGCATCTCCAAGAGTGTTCCAGGAAGGTGACATTGTGCTAAATTGGGATGAACTGAAAAGCAGGCCTGGAAAGCACTCCAAATTTGATTCATTCTGGAGTGGACCTTTCATTGTTACTGAGAAGAAACAACACAATGCCTTCCAACTTTCAAAGTTGGATGGTGAAGTCGAACCAATCCCAGTGAATGGGATTCACCTCAAACATTTCTGTTGAGGTAGGATCTAATATGTACATATTTCACTAGATTCTAGATGTTTAATAAGTGTTTCTGCACCTAGGATAGATGCATCTATGTTTTCTCTAAGTGTTGTTGTGCACAGTTGAAGTTTTCTTTAAGTATTTCTAGGGGAGGAAAAGGAAGCTCAAAATATGTCATTACTAGCTATAATTACATCGGATATATGCTTCTTATTCATAAAATTGAATATAGCTTCAATGTCATCAACAACAAACATATATCCCATGGGACTGTAACTAGTAACAATCAAGTTACAATCAGTTAAAATAGAAAAGAACTTTGTACAAGGTTTTTCGAGTCAAGGAAAAGCTATTAATGGACTTCATGCCCAATGGATAAGCACGACACTGGCCTTTTTTATTTAGAAGGAAAACACCCCTGGGAGGTCGCCAAAAATATTACCAATTTTTAACATCTTTCTTAAAATTAGTAATCATAAGAGCAATTACTTGCTGGGGTACATAATTTTTTATTACAAGTCATACAATGAAATTTTGTTCTCAGAATGAAAGTATGTTTAGGAATGATTTGCAAAATCATTCAACAGTTTAGACTAAATTAGTTGAACAGTTCGACAAAGCAAAGATCGAACAATTTTCATTCAAGGAAACAATGTTCAGGCTAAACCATTCATCTATAGCAATTGTTTTGAATTAGGTGTTATAGATATAAGAACAAGAATGCAATAAATCAATCATTTGATTACAAAATATATGTTTTAGAGAAATTTCAATTGCATTGTTTCATTGTGCAATCAGAATAAATTCAGAAAATAATGAAAGCCATTGCATTTCATGAACAATTCATTTATTGAGAAAATGTTATGTAATCCCACACAAGCCATGGGAGTAGCCTATTTTGATTTCTAATCAAATGTTGAATGAAATAACAATGCATTACACAACTAGAAATAACATAAGAATAAGGAGAGAAGGCGATTCGTCATTGCTTGGAATGACGAATCATTGTCATAATCGTGTTGACTTCATGTCCATCTCCAGTATCGGTGTCGACTCAAGCTCCAAGGTTTACCTGCAAAATTGTGAGGGGTGGTGTTAGAGCAATGAGAAATCATATTCTGCTTTATCCCTATATTACCAACAGAAATGGAATTTTCACCCTATCAATCATTCATCAAATGATTAACCTTTAAAAAGTAGAGCATGAAAAGGAATCAATGAATCCATTTTTTTTACTAACTTGTTTGTGCTATGTGCAGATACAGGGAACAAATCAGAAAAGAATATTTGATCCTTTTTTTACTAACTGGTTTGTGTCATGTGCAAATACAAGATATGTAATGTTGTTGTTTATTCATCAGTTTCAGAATGAGTGGGGTAAAATGTGGCTCCCACAAGGGTTGAGCCCAACTCATCAAATGTTTTGTGCAATATGAACATCATGAAATCAATATCACGTTTGCAGAATTTCCAAAAAGATAGTCACATATAAGAGACATAATTTTAAGAGATGCATAAGTTCTTTTGTTGCAGATTTCCTCATGCCAAAAAAGAGAACAAATCATTTACTTTAGTGAACCAATGAACAAATTCAAATTGATGGAGATTATAGTGCCATCATCATAAATGCAGTGAACATTGCTTGCAAAGGAGAACAATAGGATGGAGCAAAATCCTCAATACAAGTCAGCCATAAAAGAGTGTTTTTATTCATTTACTAAAGCTTCTGGTGGCAAAATAAAGGTTTTCTCTTGTAATCTAAAAATGGAGTAGGATTTTTTTTTTTAAGGAAATCACAGGGGGCAGAAAATACAAAAATGCTAAACAATGACAGTGATAGTTTTTGAAAGTGACCAGTCATAGCAATTGGATAAGAGACATCATTAGAAAGTTCAAGCTGTTATACCAGGAATAGAAAAGACTGAAATAAGAACTTATCAATATAATAAATGCTTTAGATTCTACAGGATTTTCAAATAAAGGGATATTCAATTTATATTTCAAAGAACAAACCCAGAAAATCCCATGTTGAGTCTGAGTCAACATTCTAAATATTGGCTTGGATTTTATTATTTTTTCTGAAGAATCTAAGTACAGTAGCAACGAGACATAATTTTAAGAGATGCAAAGAGGAAATGTCATGGTTGTGGCCAACCCAAGCCAGAGAGAGTTCATTTTTGCATGAAGAGATCTTAAGGGGTTTTCGGGAAAATAGTAGGGCACAAGTTTTCCCTAAAATGGGATATAAAAGTGCGTACAAAGAATCCATGATGGCACTCAAATACATGAAAACCCAGCTCGCCTAGAATTCTATCATGGCGGCCAAAGCAGAAAACACAAGCACAAAATAAGATCAACAATGAAATGTCAGAAATACAGGAGGCCTCACCATAAAAAGAGAGTTCCTTCTATTTTATACTTAGAAAAATACAGTCCATGATGAAGAACAAAAATTACTCGTGGCGGCCAGCACAGAGAAGCAACAAGAAATTAAATACCCATTTTCAGACGAGATTCAATGGAGAAAAAACTTGACTTAAAGTGTATTCATGGCGGCCAAAGGAGAACTGAGTAGCAAAAAATGAAAAAAAAATCATCAGAATTTGCTCAAAGGCTGCGACTATTGACAAAATAGAAAGAAGGTTAAGATTCATAAACTTACTCACTATTTTTTGAGGAGAGAATTAACAAAGCCCATGGCTTAACACAAAAAAATTTCTCCTTGAAGATGCTCAACTAGGTTTGTTCATGGTGCCCAAGGTAAAAAATAGAGACAAAAAAATTGTTATCAAAAAATTGTTTAAAATTGTGGCCTATGGAAGCCTCATTAGTCTTACAAAAATGGAGGGAAAAATTCTAGAGTGAGTCAAAGATCAAACTCACCACGAAATCACTAGATGCAACCTTCAAAGTTTGCAAGGAATTGATTGAATGAGCTAGGGTTTTGTCATGGCGGTGCCCAGCATAGAAGGAACATAACAAGTGAAATGAGATAAAGTAAAAAGGGAATGCCTTGTTTATTCGTTTAGGGTTATAACCTTAAAGGTGCGATGAAAGGAAGGCAAACATTTTTTCCTTAGAAGTTTTTCGTTTAAAAACTTTATTAATTTTCAAAAGAGGTTGTGGCATTTTTATGTTTTAAGTTTTTAAATCATTTAAGTATCTTTAGAGGTCTTAAGTCTTTGTATTTCTTTTTGACTTATCATTCACTTTTGCATTCTCTTTTTTGAATGTAAATATTTTATTTAAAATGATTACTATCTAAAATCATTTTATGTAAAAGATATTTATTAAATGCAAAGTGAATTCATAGTTGAGTCAAGTTTGTTTTTTTTGTTTCTGCATTATGTTCAAAATTTGTAATCTTGATTCAAAATGATGAATTATAAATCCTTTTGAATAAATGATATTTTGAAATTCAAATGAAAGTAATTTGAATGTAGTTTCAAATTATTAGGACTTGGTCAAAAATGGAGTGTTGAAGACTTGCTCAAATCATGGGAGAGGTTAAGAAATTAGTGCCAACTTGTTGGAGCTATTTTAGGGAATTTGGAGCACTTTATCAGAGGTTTAACATTAGTTTGGAGTTCCTTTTGCCTTGACTTGAGTCAAGAAGTGATTTTTGACACAAATATGGAGTTTACTTTCAGTTTTGAACCTAATTTGTAGGACTTTACGATTCATACGGCTCACCAAGTTGGTGAAAGTTTGACAACTTCTGTTGGAGTTGGTTCACATTGCATGCCTTATTTGGAGGAAAAGATTTACAACACATGTTATTTTGGAGCCAAAATTCAATTTCGAATTTTGGAGACAATTTCTACAAGTCTTTCTTTTCTTTTAGTGTAGGGGTTAGTTCTTGGTTTGGAAATTACGGTTAGAGCATTCACTCAAATTTTTGTAACTCATGATTTCTTGAGATTTGTAATACAAATATCCTAGATTTTTCAACAAGAAGCTTGTCTTTCCTTCTCAGATCTATCTTTTGCAAGTATTGTGTGTAAGCTTTTAGGATTATTTTTTTGTGATTTCCATGAAATCCTTCTTTTTAATCTTATTGCCTCAATGCCTTGTTTAGATTCAGTATGTTATAGTGCAAGTCATTGACTGTGTTTTCTTGCATTTGTTGAATGCTTGTTATGAAAACACTATCATTTTCTTTCAAACAAACTTCAATCATAGAAGCCTATCAAATGAAGTATTTATGCAAAACATACTTGATTGAGTTGTGAATCTTTTAGTTTTCAAATTGATTTATCTTGTGAGATTTTAAAAGTTGATTTAGGTCATCTTTCACATATTGGTGAATCACCTATTTTTAGTTTTATTTCTTTCTTAAAAGTCCTATCCCTTTTCACCTATTATTAAAAATCAGTTTTACAAGAAAATTCAAAGGGAACCGGCCCATAATATGGAGGTCCACTTCATTCCATGGTCACCCACAACCTCGAAGTGTTCCCATGTGTCAATAGGTTGCTACAAGTCATAGCTTAGCAAGGGTGCAAACCTTATTTTACAACAGTTTTTGGCATGCCCGATGGGACTGAGAACTATTTTTCAGTCTTAAACCAGAATTTATCATACTATTGTTTGGTATGTGTAGCAGAAATTGTAGTCTTTAAGAGACAAATTTTAGCATACTTGGCGGCTCTGAGCTCAGATCTAGCAAAACCAGTGCATTGCAGCCCATGAGAAGAGTACAGACTAGGAGTAACTCAACTGTTTTTGAGTATTTGTAGTTATCCCCACCTAGAAGAAGGGGAAGAGAAGACCAGAAGGTTCAAAAGATAGTTTTTTATTCAAGAAGATCTAAGTCAAATCCTCCTATTGAGGACAGTCATACCACTACTCGAGTTGTTCCACCTTTGTTTCTTGAATTCCCCTGCACAGATAAACACACACACACACATAAAACATCCTAAGACTAACTTACTCCACTAGTCTAAACTATCAAATTTGATGGAGTAGTCATTATTGGTTATCTAGACTCTCAAAACCCCAATCTTGAGGGTTTACAGACCAAGTTGAGAAAAATCAGTTCAAATTAATGATAAACTCAACGGATACCCTCCTAAATAGATTCAAATGAAAGATACTTCACTATTATACCTTAAAAAAAAAGATTCAAGGCCTTAAACTACTGTACAGGCTATACAAGTTAATGAACAACTGGAAAAACTCATAAAATCACTAAAATAGGGACTTTATTGATTGAAAATATTCAAGAATACAAAAGATCTTTGTTTTGCTTGACCTTACATGCTTTATATCACTTCTCTAATCACCTAATGACCTATTTTAGACTTTGAATACATTACATATGACCTTCACATGACCTTTTTCACATTGTTTACATTTTAAAATTCAAAATTTGTAAATTTTCCTATTGAAGGCATTTAGAGAACAAGGTGCTACTGCACCAAACATGAACTCCAAAATTATAGTATTTGAGTAAATCTCATTAAAATTAAATCTCATTACAATGACTTAGGTACTTATTCTCACAAATCTTTCACAATTTCATTCATACATTTGAGATTCTATTTAAATGTCTACATCATAGGTGCTTATTACGAGGTTAACTTCAATTGAGTAACTTGAGATTCCCTCGCTAAGCTTTGTACACTCTTTTATAATGGCTTGAAATCAGAATTGAGATTTGTCAAGATCATCAAAATAAGGATGATGCATTTCTTTTTTGGCTGATATTCTCTTTGATGGCTCATATATCAGCATTTTCTGCAACGAGAGATCAATCAATTTTTAGTAGTTTACTTACAAATACGCAAAGTAAAAGAGAAAAAGAAAGAGAATCCAAAATGGAAATGAAATGAAAATAGATGGAAGGCACTTACAGATAGGCATGCAGGTCTCACAACTTAGTCACTCCTGGTCATACATCTTCACTGGGAATTCCAACATACGTATTGCACACAACACCTCTCATGAATAGAGTAAGTTGAAATTTGAGATGCTCTTATAATGTCTACATCATAGCTGCTCATGATAAGGTTAAATTCAAATGAATAACTTGAAATTCCCTCACCAAGATTTGCACACACTTTTCTAATGGCTTAAAATCATGATTGAAATTTGTTAAGATCATCAAAATAAGGATGTTGCATTGCTTTTTTGGCTGACATTCTCTTGGATGGCTCATATATCTGCATTTTCTACAAGGGGACACCAATCACTGTTTAGTAGGTTAATTACAAATAGAAAAATTAAAAGAATATGATAGCATTGGCATCAAACAAATTAATGTGCATACAAGTATAAATTAATAAAAACCAATGTGCATATACTTACAAATTAATTCAATGAACCATTCGGGTCTGCTCTACTCTTTATTGTGTCAAGTATTGCCTCATGGTCAGACTCACAGACCTTCCACAAGGTCTTGTTCAAAGGTCTACCCCCATATTTGTTCAAATTAAAATTGGATACCATGACAAGGTTCGAGTAATGAAGAATCTTATGATGTGTGTCAAAGTCTTGAAACAACCAATGTTTAACACTCGAATGTGGGTACGTTCTAAGCCACGTTCCAGTAACCACAACTAAGCTTGTGGGTATTCGATGTTTTCTCCATTTATAACTGGGGCCTCCAATTTCTTGTTGGCCTCAACAATACAACACAAGTAATAGTTTGTTCCCTCTTCATTGTCTTCATCTATAATAATTGCATAAACATGCCCTGCATTGATATGTGCAGAAAATCTCTTGAAATTATTCAACATTACGAATACACTACAAAGTAAGATAATGATATGGAATTTCAACAACTAAGAAAGTAGATATATCACCTAGTTGAACTAGATCTGATACGTCATCAAATTCAACCGATGATTCCATTTGTGTCAGTTCCAATGTCATCAAAGGGTGATACATGTGAAGTGGGCTAAGATAACTTGTCAACCATTTTTCAACCCACTCCCCTAACTCACAATCATTCTAGGCTTGCATTGTACATGAAGAACAAAAGCATGCCATATTTTGTGTATCGATACTCCATGAACCTAAATTTGAGCTAAGGAAAGAGTGTACCTCACTTGATCCTGTTAGTGTACAATAGTCCTCATATGGTGCAATGTTAGTATCATCCATCAACCAAAAAAATATAGGAATTGAAGACATACCTTCATTACCTAGACCCATCGAAGCATTACACCACTTGACGATTGATTTTTCATTTGTCAACTTTGCACTGTCTTTATACTTTAACACTTCTCATGCTAATGCTCTTTTCATGCATGATCCTACATCATCATGCTCCCCCTTTCCATGCTCGGCCTAAAAAAAGTTCCACATATGTTGAACACCTATAATGACATTCATTCTGCATAACCAGTAGAACATGCACGAGTTCTTGAACTGTGTTGTACAGTTATCCAACCATATTATATGTCAATCATATGTTATGCCCCTTTGAGCCAAACCACTGTAGAACATCTGGAAGCAACCTTGCACGAACTCTAGAGAATGTGTGTGATCATCACTAATGTAAAAGTGGTACTCCCTCAATACCTTCCTTTGGTCATCTATACTATCAGATGCATTAATGAATTCTATGTGCACAAATATCAAAACCTGTGTGGAGTTGTAATACTATGACTACACCTCATGCTATGGTTGTAGAGTGTAGTTCTCCACAAATTCAACCATTGATACTATGTTGCCAACTGGAAAGGTGTCCTTGCATAGCTTGAATTGTGTGTCCAACCATCGGGCTCTATGGGTATGCATTACATACTCAGATAGTATATTGTCATGAAACATGGACATAAACTAGTACACTAGAATCTTCTCAATAACCAAATCACACTTTTTTGCTTAAGACCCATCTTTTGTAGCATATGCCACTTTTTTATACTTTCTGAACTCTACTAGTTTCTATCCCACCTAATCTATGCTTTCCATATGTTGACATACTAGCATATGCTAGAAGCCACCACAATGCTTGCATGAACCATCCAAGCATGTTGTCCTGTAGAATATCCGACCATCCTCTATTTCACATAATTTTTTTGATAAAAACTCTCGAAGATTTTGGTGGGGCTTCTATGCCACAATCCTGCAAAGCATCGCTAGTATGCAAATCTAAACACATAGAATGATAAACATCATAATGGTTAGAGAATTCAATATGTAGTCTACAACAACAAGTAGTGCATGCATGATTTATCTTGACATAAAAAGGTTTAAGCATTTCAAAAAATATTTGAGAAATACTAATTTGAGGATAATCATTTTCAAATTTATGAAAAACTTGGGTTTGAGTCATATCCAAAAAATGCTTTGGATGTGGCTCACGATTTGACAACCAATTCTCCTTCTTACCACATCCCTTTGATTCAGAGATGGCCTTGTGTTATTCTTCCAATAATCTTCAATTATTGTTCTCAAGGCTTCGACAACTTCTTTACCTTTTCGTGACAGTCTCCCTGAGAATGCCATTAATTCATTTGAATCAGTGTCATCAATTCTTTGCCACCTTTGAATAGCTCTTGATAAGGTTTTTCTACTAATTCTTGTTTGTTCACTCATCTTTCTAATGAGATGAACTCTCTTTGTTTGACAGCTTACCAAAGTTGATGTAATGACACGTCGGGTGACATTACTATCCTTTGAGCATGAGGTCTTACCCACACTCTCATAAGCATCCATTAGATTCTTCACAATAGTGTCTTCACTCGATGCATTCAATGTTCTCAACCCAAGAGTCTTCATGATGTTCCTATACTTTACACCCCACATCATTTCAACAAATAGTTGAAATCTTGCGGTCTCATTTAGCCTTTCAAAGAAGAATTTCCAAATCTTATCAGCATATCTTCTACAAGTGTGTGTTAAAATCTTACCTTCCATGTGTTGCAAAATCTCATCATTAATATTAATCAAATACTTTGGCTTTCTATGAAAAATTCTAGGTGGTGTTCTCTTAGGTACATACATCTCAACATTAGGAATTTCATCAATATTTAATTGAGGTGGGCTAGATTGCGTACCTTCGATCAAGGTTGGAGAACAAGACATACCTTGAGGTTCATGTGGGGATGATGGCATACCTTCTTCATCAAATACGAGTGATGATGTACTCTCAACTTGAGATGTGTTGGATGGTGTCCAATAATATTCACTTGTGGTAGATGGTGTCCCTTCATATTCACTTGCAGTAGATGGTGTATGTCCATATTCACTTGTGGTAGATGGTGTCCCTCCATATTCACTTGTGCTTAATAGTGTCCCTTCATATTCACTTGTTGTAGAGGGTGTGTCTCCAACTATGGTATCCGAGTCTGTCTTACCATGATGCTTTCACATTTGTGCCTTTTGTGCTACCAATCCCTTTTCTCTTTTTGGCAGTTGAGGTTCCTCTTCAATTGGCTTGTTTTTGTCAATTGTTTCCAATTTCTTCTTTTCATGATATGCCGCCACCCAAACTCTCTCCTTTTCTTTGAAGGTTTTGTTCTCTTTGTCTGTTAGTTTCCTCTTTGTCTTTTTCTTTGGCATGGCAGATAATTTTATCTGTAGCATGGTAATGAGATGAGTATTAGTTCCTAAAAAATGTATCCATTCAAGTTAATCAAAATATATGTCATTCAAGGCTTCATAAAGAATACTTACAATCATCTTGTACAAGAGTTAACCTAGCATAGACAAAGGTGACATGATTTTTTTCAATCCAGAATGCCTTAAAGAAATGTGGTAATGTGGCATGCCATGATTGTAAGATAGGCTCAAAATGGAAGCATGGACAAGCATACAAAATGTCAACTTATGTTGTATATATGTATACAAATTATGGAAGAATACATGGTGTGGGAGCACCATTGAATGAAATTTGTCAATTCAAGAAGTTGTTGTCTAGGCTTTAGGAAAACATCGATGCAAAGACTGATTTAGAAGATTTGAAGGAATATCAACAATAAATAGGTGAGGGAATGTTGTTTGTGTGCAGGGGAGGTCTAATGAAGCCCTAGAGTGAAATTTTGAGTTTTCTATGAGATTTCAAGTGGTTTTGATATGATAAAGTGTGTTTTGCATTGGGGTAGCATGGTTTCTTGTTGAATTGAGTTTGTGTGGACCATTTTAGACCTGTTTGAAGTATTCATAAGATTGTGTGAGGGTTGGATGAATTTTTTTCAATAAACCACTAGTTTCTTGGGTAAAAAGGAGGGTTTTTGGTGCATGTGAAGATGGGTAAAAGCAAGGTTCTTGTTGTTTTTGAGTCAAATATCTTGATCTATGTTAAATAAGATCTATGAGACCACTCTTAATATGTATTTAGTTCTTTTGAGTCATTCTAGGTGTTTAGGGGGGAGATTTGGCTTGACATTTGCAAAAAATTGCATTTTTGGCAAAGTTGTCAAGAGATAAGTTAGTTAAGAAGTTACAAAAATAGTTAGATACATTTGGGGAGTTGAGTTTGAATGGAAACAAGATAAATATCATGTAAATTCTCAAATGGATTATGCTCTTCAAGATTTGAATCAAATAAAATAAAGGAATTCTCCGATTTTTGTGATTTTCCTGTGTTTTCCTGTGTTCTTTCTTTGTGTACAAACTTGTACAGGTGTGTGATGCCTTGAAGGTTTTGGAGATAATTTATGCATGAATTTATCTTCACTTGAATCAGGTTTGGTGTCTTAATACCATTTTAGAAGATATTTTCAGTCATTTCTCCAAGTCTTCCCTATTTTGACAGTGTAAGGGTTTGAGGCTACAATGTATTGATGTTCACCAATCCACCCATTGTAATGGATCTGTAACTTGGTGGATTGGTGTGTAAGATAATAAGGTATATGTCAAATGTGTTTGGGAGTCTAGAAGAGCATGGGTTTGGTTGGTGGAGTGATGCACTAGGCTGGGCAGAGCATATTTCTATGTAAAAGTGAATAACCTTGATTGAGTGTAATGGCATTGTGATTGTTTGATAAGTTTTTGCAGAGGTATTGGAAGGTGTTTGGACCCTTGGGAGGAATGGGGGAGGCTTGGAGTTGTGAAATTCTTGAAAACCCTTGTTTTTGCTTGTGTTTTGGAGGGTTTCTTGGGATAGTAGGGTAATGACCTTATGTGGGAAAAGTAATCATGAAATTAGTGGTTTGGTATCATGAACATTGACTTTTCTTGGTGTTTGAGTGGAAACCTCACCTTTAAAAGGTACTTCCTTTGCAAATTTGGGGTAATTGGGAACCCTTTTGCTAGGTAGGCTTATTGGAAGTCAAACATAGTCCAAAGAAGTCACCCCTAGTTTTGATGTATGTTGTGTGCCTAGAATTGGGTTGATGCAGAGTGGTGGGAACCCAAGATACAAATTGACACAACTTCTCTCAAATATGCCAACCAAGACATCAACCTTCAATTGACTCAACAGGACAATAGGGTTACCTATCAACCATGACTCTTCATTATGACTCCAAATTGAAATTTGATGAAGGAAAAGAGTGTCAAAACTTTCAAGATGTCAGAATCTTGACATTCAACCACCTATAAAAACAAGATCAAACAAACTCTTCTAAAAGCTAGTTTTGACCCAAAATTGGCTTTGTAGGCTTCACAAACCAGTTTTATGGATTTTTCTCAAAAACATCCCAAAACACCTATCAAAAAAATGATTGATCTAGATATCCATTTAAGTGGTATGAGACATATCAAAAATTAACATATGACTCTTTTAAGACACTTTCCTCAAAATGACAAATTTCATTGTTTTAGGGCCCAAATTAGCCAATTTTACAAAGGGAACCCCTCAAGAACCCACCACCAGGCCTCCATGACTAAAAAAAGTCTTGTCTTAGGTTTCAAAACTAACAATTATCAAGGTTTTAGGTCCCCAAGTACTCATTCCATCAACAAATTTCAAAACCCTCTCTAGAACCTAGGAAACAAGGGTTTTTAGGCCTCCTTACTGAAACTCTACCTTCCACAACTTCCAAACTCAAAACAACTGCCCAAAAACCTTTGAATAGGTCCCCCCAATCTTAAGGAACCCTCATCTTCCCTCTGGAAATGCTGCACCCCTCTTTCTTAGGTCTGCACCATTGTTTTCTATGAGAAAATAGGGTATTTCCCCTTAAACCAACATCATTCATGAGGAAACTTTAAACTTGTTCTTCTCTACTCCTAAGAACATACCAAGTACATCCTAAATGGTCACCCCACCAATTCATAGAGATCACAATAGGTGGGATTCCATCTAAGACATTAAATTGCCCCAAACCCTTGATTGTCCAAGAACCCGATTTCTAGAAATTTATGAATTCCAAGCACAAAGTTCAATGAAAACCTCTTCAAAAGGAGCAAAATGAAAGTAAGAAAATTCCTTTATGGAATAATATCAATTTTACACCATTAATAAGCCTGTACAACCCGTACAGGGTCTGTAAACACACAAAAAGTAGTGAGATCTTCAGAAAAAATAATGTAAATGCAAGTTTCTTTCTTATTCAAACTTCACTAACCTCTTGAACGAGGCCATACCAGGTTTTTAAATAAAATTTTATTCCCTTATCCAACTGATCCATGTCCATAACCAATCTATAACCACCTGTTAACTACCAAGACCTTCATTTGTCTTAAAAATTGCTAACATTGACAACTTTTGCTAAATAAGAAACATTATGCAACTTTGTTGTCCAAGAAACCTAAGACCACTCAAACACCTTTATTTCATCCCTAATACAACTTCTAGAATATTTTATTTCACTTCCATTTATAATTTGAATAATTTTCCTTCAAAGATTATATGGCAAAATTGACAATTTTCTGAAGCAAGAGTGCATACTTGCACATTTGATCACCAAACTCACAAAATCCCTAAATACATGAAAGATTGGTCTATTTAGACATAATTTTCAATAAAATATATGAAAAAGCATCTAAAAACTCTTTAATTCACCCAAAGACCTTAAGACAAACTGTCACCAAAGTAGATTTTTAAACATGGTTGTAGGTGCCCCTGCACCACGGGTTTGGAATACTGCTATGGGAAGCATGCTCAAAGGGTGAATTTTGGTGAGATCTTTGGAATATATTTTGGAGGTTGATCTGAGATCATTTATTTGTCATTTGGAGTAGGTCTCCATCCCTCTCTGCTTCATTTTTGTGATTTAGCACTTTTGTGAGTGATTTTATGAAAACAAATGGTGGAATCCTTGGTTTCATAACATATAGACTGCTTCCCTATTGAGTTTGGTGTTTTGGAAAAGGATTGAAGATAAGTTCCTTCATAAAAGAGGCCTAATTTGAGGCCTAGTTGGTGTATAAATCCAGTTTTGATGAAGTTGTAACAAAGAATCCTATTGTAGATTGTATGAATTGTTAATTGTGAATTGTTGTTGTTGGTTGATTTTGTGTTGAGTTGTTTTACAGGACCTCCCCTGATTGCATCAATACACAAGGTAAGTCAATTCTAGGCTCTGTAGTTTGGTGGAGTAGGTTAGTTTTGGGTTGTGTAAGGTGTATGCATGTTTTTTTGTGTAGGGGAAAACAAGAATCCATCATTTGGTTGTTGTCCTCTCAAGAAATACAGAAGTTGACTCCTTGTGCAAAATGATGTTATGACTGCAAGATATTAAAGAGCCTGATGGATCAGTGGTTTTTGAATGTGTATTTGGTTCATTTCAATTAATAACATGTTGATTATAGTTTCTTGGATGTCTGGATAAAGGTTGGTAGTTACCTTCCATGATTTGTTGTTATTTTGCCATGTAAGTTGTAGCATTGAGTTCTTGAATTAGTGAATCATGAATGAATTGAATGGTTATGAGTTTCTAATTAGGTTTATACTATGTTACAATCAATTTTATGATGGTTAATCTATTTTTGAGTTTGACAAAGAGTTGAAGCCAAGTTCTAATGTTTTGCAGAAATATGAAATCAAGTGAAATTGAAGGATTTTGATGAAAAGATGACTGAGTTTGTTGGTTGATCTTCTTCAATTTAAGTTAGGGTTATAAGTACCCTTGATGATTTTTGGATCCTGGTAGATGCTTTTCATCAGGTTTAAAATGGTAATTGGCAAGTGTATATAATTGTGTAATTTAAAATGTGCATTGACAACCTACGGTTATAATGACAAACAAACAATGATCAACATGGAATATGAAAAATAACAAAAATGAAAGCAAGCCATAATCGAATGAAACAAAATGTGCCAAGACTTCACATACCTAAAAAACTAGACTTTCAAATGGAGGAGTTCAACCCAATTATGTAGCCTTAGCTTCTTCTTTCTTCAAACTCCACAACAATTTGACTTTTTCAAAAGCTTGTTCCCCTCCAAACTTCAATTGTATATCAATTTTCAATGGAATTCAAACTTGAGTTGATATTATATGTCTTTCAACATGGAAAATATTCTATTTCATGCAAAGGTGGTAGAAAGATCATGGAAAAGGTGGTGGAATGTGAAAAACATGCTTGCACACTTCACAACATAATCAAAAAGCTACTTTTTGTCAGAGCACGTGCAAAACCAAGAGAATATGCAGAATGTGGACCTTGACATCACGAGTATATTGAGTTTTTTACCATTTTTAATGGAAGACAAAACGTGCTCACATTATAATTTGAGCATGTTATTTCTTGCTAAAACGGTAACATCTCTACTTCTTCAAAACACGCTCGCGTTATATGAAATATGGTTTTTTTAATAGATTTATTTTCTCCCTCTATGTCTATACCCTCTATCCTAATTCTATATCTCTCCCATGTACCCTTATAGTAGAGGATATAGAGGTGAGTGTGTGTGTGTGTGAGAGAGAGAGGACATATATAAATTAGAGAGGGAGGTAGGGTTGAGGGTTTAAGGGTTTTAGGATTTAAGGGGTCAAGGTTAAGGGTAGAGGGTGTATGGTTGAGAGAAAGACAGACAGACCTGGAGAGAGAGGGAGAGAGGGGGAGGGGGAGAAAGAAATAGTGGGAGAGAGTGGGAGAGTAGGAGAGGGGGAGAAAGAGATAGTGGGAGAGAGTGGGAGAGAGGGGGAGAGGGGGAGAAAGAGAGAGAGAGAGGGGAGAGGGGAAGAGTGGGAGAAAGAGAGAGTGGGAGAGAAAGATGGAGAGAGAGAGGAGGAGAGGAGACCTGGAGAAAGAGATAGTGGGATAGATGGAGATAGATAGGAGGGAGAGAGGGGGAGAGTGGGAGAGAGTGGAGATAAAGAGGGAGAGAGAGGGAGAGGGGGAGCTGACAAAGAGATAGTGGGAGAGATGGAGATAGGAAAGGGAGGGAGAGAGGGGGAGAGTGGGAGGAGAGAGAGAGAGAGTGGGAGAGTGGGAGAGGGGAGTGGGAGAAAGATAGAGTGGGAGGGAGAGAGGGGTAGAGTGGGAGAAAGAGAGAGTGGGAGAGAGTGGGAGAGTGTGAGAGTGGGAGAGAAAGAGGGAGAGAGAGGGAGAGAGGGAGGGAGAGGGGGAGGGGGAGAAAGAGATAGTGGGAGAGTGGGAGAAAGAGATAGTGAGAGAGAGTGGGAGAGTAAATACTTGGTATTTAGAAAAAAAATCTTTGCAAGAAGGATGGCTAGAGATTCATCAGAAATACACTAGTTCCTATTAATTCATAATATAGGAAAATCCTTTTTTTTGTCAATTAAAGGGATTACTCCCCTTATTCTATAAAAAAAGGAGGAGCCTTATGAGGTGAAATTCTCATGTATGGTTTTGAAGTGGAGATCATTTCAATTGAGAGAAAGAGATAGTGGGAGAGAGTGGGAGAGTGGGAGAAAGAGATAGTGAGAGAGAGTGGGAGAGGGGGAGAGGGGGAGAAAGAGAGAGAGGGGG